>PVJC01003647.1:0-68851 GCA_004026665.1 Murina feae
GGAACAGCGTGATCACAAACAATGGTTAGATGCTCTGCCTTCGGGATCTGACAGGCCTGACTTACAACCCTAAACTACCAGCTGGGGGATCTTCGTCATTTTAACTGCTCTAAGCCTCAGTTTCCATATCTGTAGAATGGGGATAATAATACTACTCACCTCAGAGAATTATTATGAGAGGTGTGTTAGTTTCCTATGGTTGCCGTAACACATTGTCCCAAACTTAGTGGCTTTGAACAACACAAATTTATTCTCTTACTGGAGATCAGACAATGGATCTAAAATCCAGGTGTCAGCAGAGCTGTGTTCCTTCTGGAGGTGCGAGTGGAGAATTCGTATCCGTGCCTTTTCCAGCTTCTAGAGGCTGCCTGCATTCCTTGGCTTATAGAGTAACATCTTACACTGTCTCTCTAACCTTGACCCGCCTGCCTCCCCCTTCTAAGGACCCTGTGATTACATAGTCCCCACCTGTATAATCCAGGGTGATCTTCTTATTTTAAGATCCTTAATCATGTTGGCCAAGTCCCTTTTGGCAGGTAAGGTAACATAGTCATAGGTTCTGGAGATTTGAAGGTGGACATTTTTGGGACATGAGAAGCTGATCACAAGAACTAATGAAGTGCTAAGAGCAACAAGCACTCAATGAAGGCAGCTCTTATTATTGTGGGGATGTTGAGAGAATCCAATGAAATCAGGCTTAGGAAACATAAATGCTCAGTGAAACAGACACTCCCTTTCCAAATGGGCCACCACTGAGTATTTTTAGTTTGATAGGACAAAAAAAAAATCTCATTTTATTTTGAATTAACTTGCTGGCAATGAGGTTGTTATGGGCTGAATTGTGTACCCCCAAATTTCATATGTTGGGGTTCTAACACCTAGTACCTCAGATATTGACTATATTTGGAGGTGGGACCTTTACAGATGTAATTAAGTTAAAATGAGGTCATTAAGGCTGGGCCCTTATAAGAAGAGAAAAGTAGGGCTCAGACATGGCCAGAAGGAAGACCATGTGAGGACACAGAGAGAAAGTAGTCATCTACAGGCCAAGGACAGAGCCTCAGAAAATACCAACGCTGTCAACACCTTGATCTTGGCCTGCCAGCCTCCAGAACTTGAGAAAATAGATTCCTGTTGCTTAAGCCATCCAAACCTGCAAACCAATATAGGGGTTGAACATCTGTACTTCCTGTTTGATACTTACCATTTGACAATTGTCCATCCATATCCTTCTGTCCATACAACTACTTGAGCCATTGCATCCTTATGTTCAGACTGACCAAGCACATGGAAACCTCTAACGTCTCCCCTGTCTGAACTTACATTTTATTAGAGGTCCAGTTCACAAAAATTTGTGCACTTGGGGGGCGGGGGGAGGAATCCCTCAGCCCGGCCTGTGCCCTCTCCTAGTCTGGGACCCCTCAGGGAATGTCCACCTGCAGGCTTAGGCCTACTCCCCAGGAGATTGGGCCAAAGCTTTCAGTCAGACATCCCTCTGGCAGCCCGGGAGCCATCGGGGAAGTCCACTTGCCAGTGGGGAGCAGGCCTAAGCTGCAGCCAGATATCCTTAGCACTGCTGAAGAGGTGCTGGCAGCTGGCAGCCTGGCTTGTGGCTGAGCAGGGCTCCCTCTGTGGGAGCGCACTAACCACCAGAGGGCAGCTCCTGCATTGAGCATCTACACCCTGGTGGTCAGTGTGTGTCATAGGGACCAGTCATTCCCAGTCGTTCTGCTGTTAGGGTCAATTTATATATTACCCTTTTATTATATAGGATTATTATATAGGATGTTGCAGAACAAGGAATGATCAGACGAATTACAGAGAATCTTTTTCCTGGGTAGCTTTTGAGTCTCTTGAATTTTTTAAAAAATATATTTTTATTGATTTCAGAAAGGAAGGGAAAGAGAGGGAGAGATAGAAACATCAATGATGAGAGAGAGTCACTGATTGGCTGCCTCCTACTGGGGATCAAGCCCAAAACCTGGGCATGTGCCCTTGACTGGAACTGAACCTGGGACCCTTCAGTCTGCAGGCCGATGCTCTATCCACTGAGCCAAATCAGCTAGGGCGAGTCTCTTGAATTCTGCCTAAATCTAAAAAGAGCTTAGAATCAGGAAATGCGGACGCTTCATACCTGAATAGCAAACTGAAGAAGCAGATGATCAGACAGGCCGCGATTGTGAAGATGTAGGCCAGCTGCATGTTGTAGGATGCCCCAGCGCTCCGATGCCGGATCGTAGAATTGGTGTAAAAGCCATAGTACATCACTGTGCCAGTAAAATAACCCTGGAAGGGACAATGAGCCCTACGTCAGGTGGGTCTCTTGAGAAATAGATGAGCGACTATTGACCTCTGCTGTCTTCTAGAAGCGTGGACCAGTCCATTTCGATGTTTTGTTTGCAAGGAAAAGGAACCTCCCAGGCCACTGAGAACCTAGACGTTTTATCACGAAGCTTTTAGTTGGAAAGGACTCCCACACCGGCATGGCTTTACAATAGAGGGGCCCAGCACTTCCCACCAGGACCCAGTGAGCAAGCGAAGCACGACTAAAGGCAGGCTGCACCTCGAAGTTCAGAGTGAAATGTCCTGATGTCTGTAATCTACTGCAAATGCCTCCTAAAATAATAAGACAAGTATGGCAAAATGTTAACAAATTTAAACGGACATAGTGTGTATGCATGTGGATGTTTATTATACTACTCTTTATTTTTTGTATGTTTGAAAATTTTCAAAATGTTTCGTATGTACAAAATACACATAGTAATGAGGGGGAGGGGGAAGGACACAATAATTCCATTTAAAGGCATCTATCCTGAGAAAATATTTAAAGCAAATTTGTCTTTAAAATAAAAAGACAAATGAAAGGACCTTATTTTGAACATTCCGCGGCAAGAGTCAGCAAACTTCTTCTGTAAAGAGCTGGACAGTAAATGTCAGACCACTACGACAGCACAGCAGTATCTCAACTCCGCCGACAGCAGAGAAGTAGCACAGACACGTACACGAAAGGAGTGTGGCCATGTTCCGAAAGAAGTTTATTTATGGACACGGAAATATGTATTTCATATCATTTTCACGCTTCTCAAAAACGCTATTCTTCTTTGGATTTTTGTTCAAACATTGAAAAGTGGAAAAGCCAACCTTAATTTGCAGGCTGTTCAAACACAGATGGCCGGCCAGATTTGGCTCTCAGGCTGTAGTTTGTCCATCCCTGGTCTACAGACTCTCAATGGCAGAAATCTCTCCTAGAAGGTGAGCTCACAAGGAAGCGCTCTGTGCCTTGATAAAGAGCTGGGTAAATGAAGCACGGTTGCTATTGCATAGAATAATATGGGCCTATATAGATACCCAAGATACCCAGCAAAGCGAAACATGTCGCAAAACAAGACTTGTAGCATCCTATCCTATTTTTATTTTTAAAAAGAATATCTATCTGTCTACCTACCTACCTATCTATGTATATCTCTATGCTGGTATAGTGAGAAAAACCGTGGTCAAAGATACCCTCTGAACTGGGAGTTAAACAAGGGAAGAAGGGTAAAATGCACTTATCTTAGTTTGTTCTCTGTAGTAGAAAATTTCCAAAAGGAACATTAGGGTTTATAGAAAGAAAGAGAAAAAAGAAAAGGTATCCATGAACACCAACATGAGAAACCCACCACATATTAGGTGCCGAAAGCAGATCATAGGCAGTACGTAAGAATAATTAATCTTTTGTGAACAAAGAGAAAAGGAGGCATATGTACAACATAAGCTGTTGCTTCTGGATACAGGAAGTCTCCTGTGTTGTGCATGTTTCTTTTTGGGGAAAAAAGAAGAACATTATTTAAATACCCGCTCTCCCCATCAGTGACTCCCAGGAAGAAGTGAGAGGTCTGGCAGTGACCAGCAGGGTATGCCTCTGGGTTTCCCAAGGTGGTAAACTCTCCGTGGGGGAAATGGAGAACTTACCGCTCCCGTGAGAAATTCCAGTCCTGTGAATTGGAGACTGTTGTTTCCGCCCATGGTAAACTGAGGGATTGTGATGAAGCTGAAGGTCACGATGAATGAGAAAATGTTGAACTTCAGAAGCCACCTCAGAAAGTTGAAATAGGACAGGACGCTGGTTCCAAACTTGCCTCCGATGATCTTGAGCGTCTTCTGCCACAGGCTGATGGAATTGAGCAGCTCCGACAGGATGCTCTTGGATCTCCGGTATGCCTGGGGTTAAGATGAGGCTTGACATTCCCTCAATAAATACCTATTGAGCAGGTCCCACAAGAGCAAAAACGGCCACCATTTCTAGAGCATTGCAAATGTCATCTCATTTAATGCGCAGACCCACCCCCTAGAGGGAGTGTATTATTATTTTCCCAGATTTGCTGTTGAAGGTGACACGTACATTGGCTAAATAGCCCAAATAACCCAGACCTTCGCACGCTCACCTGGTTTCCCCACACCTACACTGACCCCATTTTTAGGGCTTCAGTAAAACAGCCCTGAAATTGGTTCTTCTTCCCCATAGGCCCCCCTTTATCCCCACTCTCGCACCTCCCCGTTTTCACCCTCTCGTGCTCATTTCTCTGACTGTAGAACAGGCTGGCTCACCAAGGAAATGGAATTCAAACACTGAGTGCAGCAGTTGAGCTCAAAGATACGACGGGACTGCTTACTTTTCTCTTTGTCAACCATTCTCCTGGGGGAACAGCAGAAGCAAGTGCTGTAATACATTCATTCCCCAAATATTTGCCAAGCACCTACTACAGTCCCAGGTGGAGATGAAGAGACCAATTAAAAAAAAAGCTATTACTATGACATTACATCTCAAAACAAGGAGAGAGAGAGAGAGAGAGAGAGAGAGAGAGAGAGAGAGAGAAATTTCCTTGCCTCATGGGGCTGACATCCTAGTTGGAAGAGAAAGAGAATAAGTGATAAATATAATAATAAAGTGGCTAAACTGTATGGCATGTTGCAAGGTGATCTGTACTGTGGGGAAGAAAAAAGGAGATCAGCAGGGTAGGATCCTCGAGTCTATAACAGTTTCTCAGATTTTCCTCATTTATGATGACCTTATAATTTTAGGTAGTACTGGTTGGGTATTTTGTAGAATGTCCCCCAAATTGTGGTCTTCCTGACTTTTTTCTCTGGTTAGATTAGGGTTACAGGTTTTAAGAGAGAGTGCCACAGAGGGATATGTCCTTCTCATCACATGACTCATCTCTGAAGATATCAACCTTGATCACCTGGCTAAGGTAGTATTAGATGGAAGTTATCTCTAGAAAGTTACTTTTCCTATTTCCACACTCTACTCTTTGGACGCTGGTCACTAGCACACATAGCCTACACTCTGGGCAACAAGAGACCATGTGGAATTTTCTGTAGGAAGATGGCTTTTTCTGTTGCATTTGTTTATTTCTTATCTTTCTGAGATGGGGCAAAAGTAGAAGCTGGAGATTGGCATAAAAATTTGGGAAAGAAGAAAACCTTTTGATCCATACCGAAGCTTCCTTTTCTCTTCCATGGTCCTTGGCTGATTCCGGATGGCTTTAATTCTATCTCTAGATGTCATGGGTACCAGAGATGCGATTAACTTTTGTCCTGTGGAAGAAAATAGGCAGAGTTTATTTTTCCTTTAACAGGGTAATGACATTTTAAAATATGGTGCTAAAGATAGAGCATCCTATACAATAAAAGGCTAATTTGCAAATTGACCAAATGGTAGAATGACTGGTCACTATGACATGTACTGACCACCAGGGGGCAGACGTTCAATGCAGGAGCTGCCCCTGGGGGTCAGTGCACTCCCACAGAGGGAGTACTGCTCAGCCAGAAGCTGGGCTCATGGCTGGCAAGCTCAGTGGCAGTGGCGGGAGCCTATCCTGCCTCCGGGGTAGTGCTAAGGATATCTGACTGCCTAAGCCATCAGTTGGACATCCCCCGGAGGGCTCACAGACTGCGAGAGGGCACAGGCCCCTCCTCAGTGAATGAATTTCATGCAGAAGGCCTCTGTGTTAAACCTCAAAGCCAAAGAAAACGATAGTGTGCACGCAATTCCAGTTCATTGCTTTCCTTTTCCATAACAACATCTTGCACATTAATGTCCCTCACTTTAATATTCCACATCACTTCTCTTGCCCCCTAGACTCCAGACCCCCTGGACTCCACCTTCTTGCAGTGCCTGACTATCGTCAGATGCTCTTCCACCTGGAATGACTTCCCTACCTTTTCTCCTGATAACTCGCGATCACATTTTGGGTCAGTGTTGCAGATACTGTTGGTGGCCTTTCCCAAAGTTATCTCTCTTTTTTTAATAGAATCCTTATTTTGTTTAGAAATATACCCTCTCCCTCACATGGCCCTGAGCTTTTGCAGGGTGGGACCCATCTCCAGATACCGGGGACAGGTCCCTATGAGTCCAAGTCCATCCTGAAGATCCTGTCCCCTTGAAGGCGAGCGAATTAGGCACGGGCATGTGACAAGATGTTCTGTGAGGGGTGGTCTGCAGAGGAGTTTCTGGGCAAAGGTTTTTCCTTCTCGAAAAAGCAACACTCAAAACACAAGGCAAAGACATCCTGCTTCTGGATGTTGTGTCCACATGTGACACCTGGAAGTGCTGTTACCATCTCAGAACAGAGAGGGAGCCAGCTGGGGGCTAGCTGGGGCACCAAATGAGGGAGTGGGCTGGCTCCTTGGTCAAGCTATTGGGTCAGAACCTCTCATTTTATAATGACACTTAGAGGCCTGGTGCACGAATTCATGCATGGGTGGGGTCTGGCCCCAATCGGGCCAGCTGGCCAGGGGAGGGTATGTGGGGGGTTGGCCAGCTGGCCCCACCCCCTGGTCAAACTCCCAATCAAACTCCCAGTCAAGGGGACAATTTGCATATTAGCCTTTTAGTATATAGGATTCTGTAATCAAGGTGGAGTGAGAGTCACCAGGAGAGTGCCACCAAATCACCTGGCTGAAGACGAGGAATTTGTGTCTCTTTCTCAGAGAGAAAGAGAGGAGAAGGAAGGAGAAGAAGAAGAAAAAAAAACAGATTCAAGGAGACAGTAGCCTGACAGAAGATGCCCCAGTTTTCATTTAAGGGGCTAAGCCCACACAATGCTTTGGTGTAAGTGGATTTTTTCTCTCTCTTAGAAATCATTGAAAGAGGCTGGACTTTACGCCTCGAGTCTTATGGAATGAAACAGAAACAGCATCTAAATGACCAAACAGCACTGACCTCCAGAGCAGAGAGGCAGGGAGGTGTCAGCTAAGAACTGGTTTCATGGTGGACTTGACAAAAACAGGCACCCTATGTTGCCAAATCCAGGGTGGGAAGGAATTGGACCAAAGCAGAACAGGATGGTGGTTCAGGTATCAGGCTTGGGAATCAGACAGACCTGCATTTGGATCCCAGATCTGCCAGATCACTTAACTGCCCTGAGCCTCAGTTTCCTTATCAAGCAGATGGAAATGACAAGCATGCCTTCCTAAGAGGTGTGGAGCACGGGAGAAAATACAACTAAATTTGATGGATAACAAAAAGGAAGTGCTCAGCAGAGAGCAAGGCACACAAAATCAGCTTGATCAAGCTCAACTCCTTTTTAGGTGTTCGATGCTCTCAAAGTGACCCCTTCCTCAGTCCCTGGCATCCTTGGGTCATCTACCAAATCTTCAACCTACTTGATGTCTTAAAACCAAAAATCCCTGGGAATCACTTGCAAGCTGCCTTTGCTCATCTGCCCCAGCGACGTTCTACCTTGAATGTTTTCATGGGAAGTACAAGGCGTGTCCGTGTCCACAATGTCTGGGCTATGATGGGTCTGAGAAAATGATGCATTCCAAGGTGAGAACCGTAACACCTGCTTGGCCTTTCTGTCATTCCGGCGGCTGAAAACCGGAGGGTCTGTCACATCGATGTCAGTTATGGAGGAGACCATGCCAAAGCTGGAGTTCACCCCCGACTTTGCTGGAACACTCAGATTTGAGGAAAGATGGTTTTGGACCCCAGATGGAACATTCTCAACATTAATGATGATTTCATTCTCTTTGTCATCAGACAGCATCTCTCGCCTTCTCCAAGCCTAATTCTGCACTGGGATGGCCTCCACTGACCTCACACAGCGGTCACACCGGCGTTGGTGAGAACCAGGAAAAAAACGGGCTAACATCACAGAGGGATGCTCCATTCACACGTTTTAAAAATGCCAAAATGAGGTTGCCAAAGTCAGCCTCGCACAAATCACAGTGTAACTCCCCACATCTACACTAGAGGCGCCTCCTAGGAGGAGGTGTGCTTTCCTGAGGAGTTCTGTCTCGGTAGCTAGGAAAGAAACCGGAAACAGAATCCTTCATTAAAGACAGTGGGGTTCTAGAACAGAAGTCAGAGGTTCTTCTAATGCTTCATGATCAAAAGGGCCAGATTTTCTTTTCAATTCGGTGCCTCTGGCCTAAAACTTATTTTTCATATTCATAATTTTATATGCTTACATAAATCTAAGTGGGTTTACAGTGAAACAATTGTTTTCTCGTGATCACTTTGGGTGGCAACACTGATACTTGTCTGCCTCCCAATATCCATTCTCCACTTTTCTCTTACCAGCAGCAGCCTCCTTTCCTGTGCAAGGACTGTGCTCAGTGCAAATTCTCCCAGCTTCCTTTGCGGCTAAGAGTGGACCCAAGACCCCATTTTGGGCAATGAGACATGTAGCTTCCAAAATGCCTTTTATTTTATTTTATTTTGTTTGTTAATCCTCACCTGAGGATATTTTTCTATTGATTTTTAGAGAGAGTGGAAGGAAGAGGGAAAGACAGAGATAAACATGGATGTGAAAGACACATCAATTGGTTGCCTTCTGCACTAACTCTGAGCAGGGCCCGGGAAACCTGCAACCGAGGTACATACGCTTGACCAGAATCGAACCCAGGACCCTTCAGTCTGCGGGCTGATTCTTTATCCACGGAGCCAAACCAGCTAGGTAGGATTCCCTTTATTTTTTATTATTAAATCTTTATTGTTGAAAGTATTACATATGTCCTCCTTTTCCTCCATTAACCCCTTCTAGCCTGCCCCCAACCCCCAGGCCTTCACCACACTATGTCTGTGTCCATGGGTTATTCATATACGCATACCAGGGCTTTGGTTGATCACTTCCCACCCACCCACCCTCCCTTGCCTTCCTTCCGAGATTCCGAATTCTGTTCTGTGCCCTTTAAAAGGTGACAGTTGGCCTGGTTTTCTTCCTGACCAGAGGCCACCATTTTGAAAACAAGAGGACAAACATTCACCTGCTGAGGTTGGTGGAGGAAAAAGCTATGGAAGGAGCCTCAGTCCTTGAGAACACATGGGTAGAGTTGCCGTACAAACGTGGACTACCTCCCTCCACATTTCCTGTTACATGAGAAAAATAAACCCCTTTGTTGCTAAGCCACCATCCAGCTTCAGTGCCAGGCGTCTGAACACAATTCCTATCCCAGTGACCCGATTTGGAAATCCCCTCAGCCCAGCTGTTTATTTAATAATTGGAGAAACTGAGGTGCAGAGAAATGAACTGACCCTCCTTCCCGTCACACTCACTAAACAGCAGGATTGGACAAGAACTCTTCTCCTCCCCACCAACGACAATGAACAGTAACACCTGCCATTATGACAGGACCAGCACCTTAAATAGAATATATTATTTAATTTTCATCATCACCCTATGAAGTAGGTATCCTAATAACTCCTATTTTACAGCAAGAACATTAGGGTCACTAAAGCAGATAGTAGCAGAGCAAACCCAGCTCTCTCTGGCTCCTAAGCAGGGCCTCTTACTCACTTCATTCTGCCCCTTCATGCGACAAGATGTTGATGTATCACGCCTTTATTCATAAAAGAATGAATATTTATGTGCATCCACCCTGTGCCGGGTGCTCCCTTAGATGCACAGCATAATCCATCAAAGCGACCCTTGATCAGGAGGCTGTCCTCCAATGAACTGTACATGGTTGGAGAATCACAACCAACTCAAAGCAAAACAGTGAAGAAAGCCAGGTCCATTTTTGGGTCCTGCATTTCTTTACTTCTGTCTGCTTCCTGGGGGCTCCTCGTTTACCAGAAGCCCCAAACCTCATGCTAGCTAGATGGAGCAGTCTGACGAAGTAAAGACTTTTCTTTTCCCAAAAAGTTAGAGTCATTCTCTGCCTCAGTGGGAACCAAATGGAGATTGTTTATGTCCCCATGGTTTTTGCTCCCAAGTAGCAATAGCTAACCCTTGTGGAAGATATACACGTCCTTGAGAAGGCTCTTAAGAATGAGGTTAGCCCTGGCCAGTTTGGCTCAGTGGATAAAGCGTCGGCTTGCGGACTCAACGGTCCCAGGTTCGATTCCGGTCAAGGGCATGTACCTTGGTTGCAGGCACATCCCCAGTTGGGAGTGTGTGGGAGGCAGCTGATCGATGTTTCTCTCTCATTGATGTTTCTAACTCTCTATCCCTCTCCCTTCCTCTCTGTAAAAAAAATCAATAAAATATATATTTTTTCAAAAAGAATGAGGTTAAATTTCTATAATAATAAAAGCATAATATGCAAATTAGACCAGACGGCGGAACAGCAGAACGACTGTCCAGATGATCTTCCAGATGACCTTCTGGAGGAAGCCAGAGCTGCGAGGGCTGAGGCAGAGCTGAGCCCCTTGCACGAATTTCGTGCATCAGTTCTCTATCATATAAGATTGGGAGCTTGAAGGCGAGAAATACTGTAGTTTTAAGTCATGGGACTCCTCCATTTTTGTTGTTAGATAGAGGACGCCATGGGTTTCTTTATTGTTCACAGATTTGCCTCTAGGTTCCAGCATTCCATGGCCTCTCTCCTCTGTTTCTTCCTTTTTATTTATTTATTTTTAAATATTTTTTTATTGATTTCAGAGAGGAAGAAGGAGATAGGAAAGTTAATGATGAGAGAGAATCATTGACGAGTTGCCTCCTGCACATATCCCAGTTGGGTATTGATTCCGTAACCTGGGCATGAGCCCTGACTCTGAATCAAACTGTGACCTTCTGGTTCATGGGCTGACACTTAATCACTGAGCAACACTGACTGGGTATCCTTTTTCTTCCTCAGTCTCTGTCTCTGATCAGACCTTTATTGCGACACAAAGTGGTCATTACAGAGCTTCCTGACCGATTTCAAAGCCTTCTTCTGTCTTCTTTCACCAGTCTAACTGCTTCTACGCTCCACCATCATTAATAATTAATGATTCAGAAAAAAGTTGATCAGTGCACTGCCACCTCACCAACAGATCTGTTAGCCACAGGATGAACATGTGACCTAATCTTCCTCCCCATGGTAAAAATTATTAGTCCCTGAGTGGGCATATGGCCCCAAAAAGTGCTGGACAGAGTCATTTCTCAGCAATGACTTAACAGACCCAAGGAGAAAGAAAAACTTTCTAATGAGGTTTTGAGCTGAAGGTGAGTATCTAGCCCTACTTTGGTCAAACTCCCTGGCCTGTGGAGAAGTCCAGCACAGGTGAGAAATCGATGGGGGAAAAGAGAGTCCAGGTGGCAATAAACCCCTGGCTTCACAAGCAGAGTCCCTGGTTGCTGTAACTCATTCAACAAATATCTCTGAGCACCAGTTATGTGTCAGGCACTGTCCAGGTGCCAGAAAGCAATTCTACCTTCAATTCTTTGTTTCTCCCATATCCTTCCCCATCCACAAGTCAATTAATTCACTTTGGGCCAGTGTGACTTGGGCTTCTGTCACTTGCAACCAGAGGAATCCTCATGAAGCCACCTTGATATATAGAAGAGAAAAAATTCTGCATGTCTGAAAGAAACCCCCATGACAAATTTAGGAAGTACTGTACTGCTAAGTGCCACACCAGAGGCTAAGAAGAAGTGGCAATGTCTGCATTGCTTGAATGGCTATGTCTCTAGGGTTGAATTTTTGGTCACTGTCTTACCTTGGGGCGACTTGTACCAATCACCTCCAGACGGTGAGTTTCCATAAGGTGGGCCAGGGCTACTTTCATCCACGTAAGCAAGGTTCACTGGAATGAAGAGCGGGAGATATCACCATTAATCCCACCACACTAGACACTACAGAGCAAACAACAGTCAGTAAGACTGAGACCCTGACCTCAAGGTTCCAACAGACTAACGATTAACACCTGGGTGAAAAATAGGACATAAATACAAAACTAATGCTTTTCAATGCTAAACAGCCTGGATTGATGGTTTTCCTTTGACTATAAGCCATAGTTAAAAATAATTGTTACACTGAGATCCAGGACATACCTTCACATGTATAACCAAAAAACAAGTTTTACAAAACAACACTTTGCTTGACTACATAAACAGCATTCTGATATATTCTGATTCTTTTCCATTCTTTTCTATTTCATTTATAAAATTAATTTTGCCCTGACCAGTTTGGCTTAGTGGTTAGAGCGTCGACCTGCGGACTGCAAGGTCCCGGGTTCGATTCCAGTCAAGGGCATGTACCTTGGTTGCGGGCACATACCCAGTGGGGGGTGTGCAAGAGGCAGCTGGTCGATGTTTCTCTCTCATCGATGTTTTTAACTCTCTATCTCTCTCCCTTCTTCTCTGTAAAAAATCAATAAAATATATTTTAAAAAGTTAATTTCACAACTTGTTAATTGTTTGAAAAATACTTGTCTGGGAGGGAGAGATGGTAGGAGGAGCACCAAGGGGTTTTAGGGTAGTAAAACTATTCTGTATGATACCATAATATTGGATACATGTCCATTATATGTTTGTCCAAATCCATAGAATGTAAGACACCAAGGGTAAGCACTGATGTAAACGATGGGCTTTGGATGATAATGAAGTGTCACTGTAGGTCCATTGATTGTAACAAATGTACCACACTGGAGGGGATCTTGATAATAACAGAAGCTACTTCTGTAGGAACTGGGGACATATATGGGAAATTTCTGTTACCTTCCCTTCAATTTTACTGTGAACCTAAAAAATAGTCTTAATTAAAAATAATTAAGCAAAAAATTTTTTATCTAGATGATTATAGAGGTCCCTTCCTAGCATTTTATGATGGTGCATAAATGAATTTAAAATATGACACGATTTTCTTAGGGACAGAGTCCAGGCTCAGCATCTACACGACAATGTCCCATTTCACCATATGTTGATTCAACCCGTGGTAAACATAAAAGGCTCAACACCTCAAAGAGGAAATGGAGCACATTCTGATGGTGACGTGCACAACATTACACGGCAGGAGGCTCTGGAACTTCTCACCAAAGATCAATTCCCAGGTTTGCTACTTATTCGCTGTGTGCCATGCCTTTGGGCATGTTCCTTAACCTCTCTGAGCTTCCATATCTTAGCCTCTGAATCAGACATAGTATCTTTGTTTCATTATTGGCTCACAGGTGTCTTTTCAGACATTTATTCCTCATTGCCCTTCCCCATGAAATGCTAATACCACAGGTAGACTATACATTAGACTGTATACCTATCCACGTGCAGTATGTGTATCTGTGCTTTATATATATAAAAGAGAAAGGTCTTTTATGGCCTTTTAAAATAAATTTTCATCCCTTGGGATTGATTTTGTCCCATTGATAATTCGTGGTGTAACGTTTGGAATAGACTAAATGAATGTTTTCTATGCAAATGTGTAACAGTGGGTGTTTTTCATTAGTGCATGGCAATGCACCCCACCCCCTCCTCTCAGCCTGCTTCCAACTCTTCCCCACCTGCCTCTTCAGGGCTGATCAATCCTCCATCTGCTCCAACCAGCACTTGGGTCCCTCATTCTGTCCTTAGCTGAACACCTCTACCTTTTCTTGTCCCCCTGGGCTCTAAATTCCTTAACATTGACTTATGTGTAGTAAACTGGCTTCCTCTACCAGTAACAAGTCCATTTTCCTCCGACAAGATAAGAACTGGTAGAATTTACTTTGCCTCCCAGAGCCAAATCTTTACACAGCAGGTTCCAAAGACGATGTGATTTTTCTCATATTAATAGTCGCTTGCTCATTTTCCTAAGTCTCAACGTGCTGGTATCACCTACCGGCACATTAAGCTTTGAGTAACTTGAGGACAGAGCTGCCTCTTATTCCCTTTGCCTCACAGTAGGTTTCAAATACACAGGTGCTGACTGTCTAAAGCTGGCCATGGGCAGCACACAAACGGAATTTAGCTCACCAATGATTTTGTTTGCCTAGCTCAGAGTTTTTTACATTTTTATTATTCTTTTGGAGGATGTAAAAATAGTGGGGGTGGGGGTTCACATAAAAACAAAGATTTCTCTCTTCTTTAGAAAAATCTGAGGATCTGGCCACGCTGAATCCACATTTCCCCGCAAAACTGCAATGCACGGAACCTGGATGTTGGCTACATCACATACACACAACCCCTCCCTGGCCTGCTCTGATGCTTAATGACACTGCTTCTCTAGACATTGAGTTCTCACTCCTTGTAATGTGGGTGTTTGAGTGGAGAGAGATACACCAATTCTTCTATTACTGTGAATCTTTAACAATTGCTGCCCTAAGTCCACTGAATTTTACTTTCTTCCCAGGATATGATACACATTTTAACAAATGCTTACCATAGCCATTATCAGAATGGCCGTAGGGATTTGCCATCTCCATGGATTCCATTTCAATGTTTTCAGGATATTCTTCATTCCGCCTTCCAAGCAGGTGCGAGGGGCTGACACGCCCATGATAGACTGAATATGTTCTGCTGAGCACCCTGAAATCCCAAAATGATGGATCAATATCCATTCAGTAGCACAGTAAGGACAGTCATCCATCCATCCATCCATCCATCCATCCATCCATCCATCCATCCATCCAATTCACAAATGTCAAAGAAATACTAACCATGTATTAGGCATGGGTTGGGAGGTAAGGACACAAAGATAAAGACTTGGAGTATCTACCCCCAAGGACACACAATAAAATCTGGTAGAGCTTCTGAGAAATAGCCATAAGCAATAATAATACAAGCAGTAATTGTTGAGAATCAGAAAACAGGCCCAAGTAGTTTGGAGGAAGGAGAGAAGAATTCTGGCTGGGAGTTTGGTGAGGGGTAGGGGTGAGGTGGGGGTGGAAATCCATGTCTAAGCTGAGATTGGAAGAATAAATTCATAAATAGAGAGTTAGGAGGAGGGCATTTCAAGGATGAAGAACAGCATAAATAAAGGTATGAGACCAAAAAGTGCTAAATATATAAAGGGAATGGTATGAAAATAAATTAATCTGACTCATTTAAGTCAATTAACAATGGTTCTCAATTTTATGTATTAACCAATGCCCAGGCCCCACCCACAGTTAAATCAGAAGCTCTGAAAGTTGGGCCCAGGCATCTGTATTATTTTTAACGTTTCCCAGGTGATCAGGTAATTCTAAGAATCAGCCACGGTCAAGAACACTGACCTTAGATATAACGTTAAAGCAGAGAAGGGATAAGAGAGGAGAAAGGAGGTCAAATCTTCAGCTGGCATACTACAATTAGCCCAGTGTATCCTCATTTCAAAATGTCCTCACAGGTGCAGCCTTTCCCCCACAGGCTATAGGGACTCATAGAAGATGAGAAGCAAAGGAGTGACAGGGTCAGAAGTGTATTTTGGAATGATGAATCAGGTAAGGAGGATAAGACCAAGGAGAACATTTTGACCTGGCCTTGTTAACCCTACTGTTTAGGACAAAGACATTTTGACCCTGGTACATACCCAAATCCCATATCCTTGTTCCTTGAGATAAAAACAAGCCATTAGTTTTTGTTGATTTCATAAATATTACTATAGTAGTAATATTTAACAGTACATGCACAATGAGACTCATATTGATTAGAATTTCCATGGTAAAATTTGTTACCGGTTTTTTTAAACCTCACCCAAGAGTATACTTTTATTGATTTTTTTTTTTTTTTTTTGTGAGAGTGAGGAAGGGAAAGAGGGAGAGAGAGAAAGGGAGGGAGGGAGAGGGAGAGAAGCATCAATCGATCAGTTGCCTGCTCTATATGGGGATTCAACCTGCATCCTAAGTATGTGCCCCGACCAGAATCAAACCACACCCTTTTGGTGTACAGGATCTCACTCCAATCACCTGTGTCACACTAGCTAGGGCTTAATATTGATTAAAAAACCCGCAAACTGCCCTAGCCGGCTTGGCTCAGTGGATAGAGCGTCAGCCTGTGGACTGAGGGGTCCCGGGTTCGAACTGGCCAAGGGCACGTGCCTGGGTTGCGGGCTCGATCCCCGGCGGGTGGCGGGTGTGCAGGAGGCAGCCAATCAATGATTCTCTCTCATCATTGATGTTTGTACCTCTCTCTCCTTCTCCCTTCCTCTCTGAAATCAATAAAGAAATATATATTTTTTAAGTTAAAAAAAAACCCCACAAAGTTATGAAAGAGTCACACCTTGTTGGCAACATGGACATTGAAAATTTTACCCCAGGAAGAATTAGATTTGGTAGAACTAAGTCACCCAAACCAGAACTGCATCTAGTGAAATTGATGAATGACCAAAAATTGATGGAAGATTACAAGATTTTTAAAAATGACTCAGCCATAAAGATAATCAATTGAAGAATTAAATTGAATTCATGGAGTTAGGTCTTCAAAAGATTTTCTTTATTGCAATGAATTCCTGTTGATACGCTTCTGGTTAAAATGTTTGTGGTCATAACTATCAAGTCTTTGACCTGCAAAGTAGTCGGTCAAAACAGTGGGGATCTAAATGTTTTGCAGGAATTAGATACCAGCTGGAGCCTGGGGAAGGTGTTATCCAAGCAAGGGCTGGTGAAAGATTACGTTCAGGTAAAGGCTTGCAGCCTCAGGCTGAGAGCCCACGGCCCAGGTGAAGTCTTCAGATAGATATGAAAGCTTCGCCATAACTTCAGGTCACGAAAAGCACAATTTGTGTCCCTAACCCAAACAATGCCAAGAGAGTTTCATTGATTCAGACCCCACCCCCAGTGGAGGGAGATGCCTGCACTTACTCCCTGGTCATTTCCCGAGTCTTGGAAGAGCCATAATCACGACCATCTTCAGCATTTGGGTAATCAGGCTCCTCCCAAAAATGTGGAGAGTTCTGATAGTCCTCAGCACCAGGATAGTCCGGTTTCTCTAAAAAGTGTGGAGAGTAAGATGGGTTCTCAGCACCTGGATAATCAGGCTCTCCCAGAGTATCTATGTATGGTTTGATTCTGGAACCAGCATATCCTTGATTCCTTCTAAAGCCTGGATATTTGGGATTGGCTCTGGAGGCAGGATGGTTAGCATTTCCCTGAGCTTCAGGATAGTCTGGTTCTCCCAAGGAGCCAAGATAATCAGGATTTGCTCTGGAGCTCACATAGTTTCCACTGCTTCTGGAACCTGCAACACCAGGATTTCGTTGAGATTCAGAGTAGTCTGGTTCTTTGAATGAGTGTGGATGGTGTGGATTGCTCCAAGGTGCATCTGGCTTTGCCAGAGATGTGCGATAGTCTGAACTTCTTCTGGAGCCTGCAGAGTATGGATCACTCCTGGTGCCAGGATAGTCTGGATTATTCCGAGACCCGGGATAATCTGGTTCTGCTAGAGACCTGGGATAGCCGGGTTGTCTTCTGGAGCTTGCAGAGTACGGATCGTTTCTGATGCCAGGATAGTCTGGATTACTCAAGGATCCAGGGTAATCTGGTTCTGCTAGAGACCTGGAATAGTCTGGACTTGTTCTGGCGTCTGTAGAGTATGGGTTCCTCCTGGTTTTGGAGTAAGCAGAGTTGTTCAGCGAACCTGGATAATCCTGGGCCTTCAAATACCCCTGCGTGTGGTTCCGAGACCCTGAATAACCAGGGTAATCTGGCTCTTCCTCATACCCATTATTCCTGTAATAGGCAGACATGCTGGGACAGATCCTTCACCATGGAATGTTCAAGTGTTCTTGCCTTTGCACTATGCAGGTATCTTTTTTAAATCTGAAAAGCAAAAAGGGAAGGAAAAGGTCAGAAGTTTTCCTTCCTTCCCTACAGAGAATGCTGGTTAACTCCCAGGATTTGTCCTTCTCTCTTTCATAGTGGGGTACACAGCTGCCCAGAATAAAGCCTACATTTCCCAGCCCCCAGTGCACCCAGCTGTGGCCATTAGTGTGGCCAATGGGAGGTGAGCAAAAGCCATATGTACCACTTTCAGGTTGTGCTGCTAAAAGGAAGGGGTGCGTGTCCCCTTCTCAGCCCTTGCTTCTTGTGGCTGGAATGAGGAAGTGATGGTGTGCCATCTTGGGCATGCACACCAAGACAGCACCCACCCTAACCTCCTAGGAATAGCAGCTCAACAGAGGGATGAAGCCTGGGTTGCTGATGATGTCCCAGGTCAGTGCTGACATATCAGCTTGGGCTTTTATGTCAAGAAAAATGAAACATTTATCTTACGTAAACCACTGCTTTTTTGGGGCCTCTGATATGTGTGGCCGAACTCACATCCTGACCAATATAATCCCTCGGTTGGGAAGGAGGGATACTGTGAACCAAAAGCTTAAAAGGAACAAGGACTTTTTGAGTCCTCTGATTGCACTAGTGGTTCCAGAGTTCAAAGCATAAATTAGTATGAATGCCCAAAGGAAGATGATTAATGGTAACTAGAGGACTTGGGTAAGGAGACAATCGGTACCATCTCTTCCAGTTTGAATATAGGATTTTATGAGTTCCATGAACTGTAATCTATAGACACGGCATATATTGAAATTTATAAAGTAAAACTTCAACACTTCTGATTTATAACTGTGCTGGATATCTGTTGCTTTTACTTGCTTATTACCCATCCCCCCCCTTTTTTTTGCATCAATGCCCTTATTTTCCTCTGTACATCTGCCCTTCTCCCACTCTTGGTCCAGGTGATATAGGAAGAGCTGATGGCATTCCTGGTACCAAGGATGGTCACATGACCCAGGCCTGGCTAATCATTGTCCACCATGACGTGTCCTTATGTCATTAGGATTGCTCCAATGATAGACTATAAGCCGGGAACTGCTGATGTAGTATCAGTAGTAACAGTAAAAATAATAGTAAGTAGGAGAGAACATTTAAAGGAGTAATCAATAAGATTTGTGGACTAAATCGACATGGGAAGGGAGAGAGGGAAGAAAAAATAGAAGACAAAAATATCTCCAGGCAAACAAGCATTAGATGAATGGTGAGGCCTTCAAAAAACAGAAGTAGACAATTTTCAAAGTTCAGCTAATGTTTACAAATTTACCTCTATGCAAACAAAAATGGTTAGACTTTCGGTTGAGTAATCAGAGCTAGAAACAATTAACCTTCTTTTATCACCTATAGTCTTAGAATGTTCATTTTCCAATTCCATATTTCTCAGCATAGTGTAAGTCCATTTTTCTTAGTTTTGTTTCTGCCAAGTATCTGTTTCTTTCTCGTATGAAAACAGTTTTCCTTGAGTAACAGTCCCACTCTTAGTCCAGGTGTGGACATATGAACCAATCAGAATTATTTTCTTTCTGGCCACAGGATTGGGTCAGGGTCATAACCAATAAGATCCAATTCTGGGAGTTTGGTCAGACATGTTGCAAAGAGAGAAGCTCTCTGTTGTCAACAGGGAAGAGAATAGAACTAAGAGATAAATAGAAACAGAAAGCAAATGCTATGACATTTAAAAATTTTTTAAATTGATTTCAGAGAAGAAGGGAGAGAGATAGAGAGATAGAAACATCAATGATGAGAGAGAATCATTGATTGGCTGCATCCTGCATGTCCCTTATGGGGAGAGGGGTATGGAGGTGGGGAACCAAGGCCACAACACGGGCATGTGCTCTTGGCTGGAACTGAACCTGGGACCCTTTAGTCCGCAGGCAGACACTCTGTCCACTGAGTCAAACCAGCCAAACTGGCTAGGGCACTATTGACATTTTAGAAGCACCTGGATCCAGCCATGCCTGAAGGCAGATGACCACTGAATACTTGGTTCATTACATTCCCTTTTGACTTAAGTTATTTTGAATTGGGTTTCTGTAATTTGCAAATGAAAGAGTATTCTGACAAATATGCCAATTTTTGCAAACAAAAATGTCTACACAAACTGTGAGTACTCTGAAGACTAACTACTTTGCTTTGTTACTAATTATTTTTCATAAGATGGAAATTGAGCCCATTCATTTCCTTATATTGTAAGACTAGATATTAACATATTTATGGTTTAGGGCTTCCATGACCTATAAAAACTTGAGCTATTAAATCTAACAAGCCAAATGATACCCACAAAATTCAAGAAGACAAAAACAGGTGCAACACTACCAGCCCAAAATAAATCAATAAATCCGCCAAAAGGCAATGAAAATGCTCACAGCAGCTATCCCCTCCCATATGTGCCAGAAATGGAAAACAATACCCATGTCATTCAACAACAGAATGAGTAACTAAATGGTGGCATAGTCCTAAGATGAAATACCCCACAGCAGGAGCCAAGCCCGAACTGCTACATGCAACAATGTCAAAGCATCTCACAGATGTAATGGTGAGTGAAAGAGATACATACAAAGGAGCGTGATATTTATACAAAGTTCAAGAACAGGCAAGCTAGTGAATGGTGACACAAGTCAAAATATCCATTAGCTTGGGAAAGGGAGGAGATGGAAATGATGTGAAGAAAACTCGGGGATGCTGGGAATGTTCTAGATCTTGATCTAGGTGGTGGTTAGCTGTGCGTGTATGTGTGTGTGTAAATTCATCAAGCACATCTCTGGAAATACATTCCTTCTTAATTTTTATTTTATTATTTTATTTTATTTTTTAAAATATATTTTATTGATTTTTTTTCAGATAGGAAGGGAGAGGGTCAGAGAGTCAGAAACATCGATGAGAGAGAGAGAGAGAGAAACATCGACTAGCTGCCTCCTGCACACCCCCTATTGGGGATGTGCCCGCAACCAAGGTACATGCCCTTGACCGGAATCGAACCTGGGACCTTTCAGTCCACAGTGCCAAACCGGCTAGGGCTCCTTCTTAATTTTTAAAAGAAAATTAAAAAGATCAAAACCAGAAGCTGTAATACGAAACCTTCTATTTCCCCAAGAGGCCACCATACCAGCTTAAACAAAAGGAAAAATTCTGGCTCACAAACATTCCCAATTTTCAAATATCACAGAAAATCTGAATTAATGAAAGCAAAAGTGAGGTGAGGACAGGACCCATTACCTGAATGAAATCGTCTATCTATGATGTAAAATAAAAGTGGTTAGGAACCCAGCCTTTGGCATCAAGTAGAATGGGTTTAGTTGCCCTCTGCTGGCTGTGTGGACTTGGCAAGCCACATAGCCTCTCTGAGTTTGTTTCCTTACTCATCAATGCTGACTACTACATCTCACAGTGTTGCCCCAAGGAATGAATGAGAAAAGGCATCTAAAGCAGCTGGCACCAAGGAAGCATTCACTGAGTGGGAGCTCTTTTTTTAACCTCTATTTTAATTTATGTGCGATGTAAATCCGGAAGCTTCCTAAAGAGATGGGGGTTGGCAGACGATGAAAATCATACACTCAGCCAAGTCATGATTAAAGAAACAGAAATATTTTACAACCAGGTAAAGAAAGGAGCAATTCTATAACATTACTGGGTTGACATAGGGACTCCAAGTTTTGCTGTGAGTTTACTAGCCCAGACTGAAAAGTAATCAAGACAGGTGATCTAATGCCCACTGCTTGTGGAAACAGGAAGATTATCAGTTTTTCAAGAGGGCCACACCTACTCTCGGGATTCATTTCGGAAAAGAATGTATCCTAAGAACCCTTCCCAAGGGATCAGATAACCACATAATAAAGCCAGGGCTCAGGGTGGCCAGCAAAGGCCTCAGGAGCTCTAGCAATTCCGGGATAAGCAGCAGGAGGAGGGTGGGGAGGAGGCTCTGGTGTCCCCTTCAGGTCACTGTGAGAGGATGAACAGCCACCTTGCAGGAAGGCAGTGGCATACGGCTCTTCCCAGCCAATGGGCTGTGAGCGTAAGTGGCTGTGATACTTCCAAGCTAAAGGATTTAAGAGCCCAAACACAACCCTCTGGCTCTCCTTTCTCTGCCAAGACAACCAGTGACACTTCAGATAGGGACTCATTCATCAGCCTGGGTTCCTAATTGGAACACAGCCAACCCGCCTCCATGAACCCACAATAGTTTTTAAAAAATATATATGGCTTTTTAAAAATTGATTTTAGGGAGAAAGGAAGGGAGCAGAAGAGAGAGAAACATTGCTGTGAAAGAGAAACATCTCTTGGTTGTCTCCTACACACTCCCTACTGGGGTTTGAGCCTGGAACCAGGCATACGCCCTGACCAGGAATCCAACCAGTGACCTTTTGGTGCATGGCACGACCTTCAACCAACCGAGCCATGCCAGCCAGGGCCCCACAATAGCTTTTTGAGCAAGAAATAAACTTTTACGTGTTAAGCCATTGAGATTTTGAGCTCAATTCTTGATGTGCCAGAGCTTAGCCTAGCCTGACTGATAAAAGATGATCTTTTGTTTAGAAACTTTGACAAATTGATTCATATATATTTACCAGAGGCCTGCACCCTCTTGCAATCCGGGACCCCTTGGGGAATGTTGGAGGCCTGGTGCACAGATTCAGCTTGATCCCCACAGGCAAGGCTGAGGGACCCCACCGGTGCACGAATCTGTGCACCAGGCCTCTAGTATGATATAAGATCTTTGGTGAATCTCTTCCCGCTCTTTCCTCTCCCCCCTTCCCTCTGAGATTCATCAATCTGTCCCATGTTTCCATGCCTGTGGGTTGAGCATCTGCCCTCTAATGGTCAGCTACCAGTCAAATGGTCGAATGGTTGAATGGTCACTTAGGCTTTTATATATATAGATTCATATATATATTCATATAGTACACACACACACACAGATACAAAGATAGGCGATAGGTAAGTAGAAAGTAGGTAGATGGATGAATAGACAGACATACGAGATCAGCCAACAATTAGTTTTAAATTTATTGATACAGTTCTTGGTTCTACTAACGTCATTAGACAGGAGCTTTGTGTACTGTGTCTTTTTCACAGTCCAAGCACAGATAGTGCTCTAACTACTATCACCTGCACTGGGACAAATTCCTAAACAAACAAAGAGCTAGCCCACAGAAAAGGGTTGGGAAAGAAGAGGAAGGAGGAAATAAATAACTATAAGGAAATAGTCATGTATGAATAGTCAAATGCAGTGGGCGTGGCCTTCTAAGCACCTTACTTATAGCTTCCTATTCACTGTGAAAAGAACAAATAGCCTGCCCTTGAAGGGAATAATTTTGCTTTGTGCCCTGGATAAAGCACAGAGGATACTACACTTTCCCCCTCCAAATTTTACTGCCCTAGTACCTTCTAGTACCAATTAGGGCCCCTGAGACAGCTATTGAGTGTCCTCCTTGGACATTCCACTGAGGGATTCCCATTTCACTGCTTCTGTGGCTTTCACACTCCCAAGCACTGAAATGTTAGCTGTGGACGCCCTGTTTGATCTTGCAAGGCTCCTGGTTCGAATGGGTGATCTCACAATAACCTCGGATTTGTCATTCAGCCTGTCCAGGAATATTCAAGATGAAATTACAGTGGATCTTCACAATTTTGTTCAATGTCCTTCCATTATAATGTTAATGAGATGCTCTAGGAACGTAACTCTTGTTTATATCCATTAGCCGATAATAAAAGTGATTGTTACACCTCATTTCACAAAACCTATGGGTGACATAAAGTGAGGACGGACTGTACATTGTATAACCGTGACGAGGTCACATTCAGGCTCTTCATCGAGAGCTCTGCTGCCTCTTAGCTTTGCCAATCTTAGGCTAGTGTAAGCTAAGGCAAGCCACCCAACAAGCTCTTTTCTGCAGCTGCCAAAGTGACCTCCCAAAATTCAGGGACTCAGAACCCTTAAGGGTTGTCAGGCCAAGCTTTGTGCGTAATAACACAAAACTGGAGCCAACCCAGAAGCCCAGCCACAGGGGGTGGGCCCGACCTGCCGACACTTCTGCACAATGGAATACCATGTCGCTATAAAAAAGAATGCTTTAGATCTACGTGTTCCAGCAGAGGATGCCGGCCATGGTTCTTCTCTCTGATCTCATCTCCTGCCCAGGCCCAGGCCAGAATATCATGGCCATGCAGCTGTGAACTGGGCAAAGGTTAATTTGGCCAATTGAAGCCATTTCTTACCTGAAAGATAAGGAAAGCGAAACCAGGGCTTATAAAACAACAACCCTGATTACCAAATGCAAGATAACACCCAGTAAGAGGCAAAGCAAACCACACATTATAATATCAGGTGTACCTTTTCTTTATTTTTCTAAGGGGGTAAACTTTGTTGTGCCAACAGTTAGCAAGGTAAACCTTTAAACCTAATTAAAATGAACATTGCTTATCTAGCTACACTCCTATAAATGATACAAAATACATACGTATTTAAGATCCAGAGACAAAATGATCAAAGTGATTCTATAGAAATTCTTAACTAGCTTCGATGAGCCACCATCCATTTGATTTAAAAGACCAACCAAATTTTAAAAATTTTTTTGTGGGTAAAAAACATTTTATTTTTGCTAAATAAGAACATTAAAAACAATAATAGCTACAGGCCACTATCACTATTTTTTCATAAAACATTTAATGGGCATTTTTTAAAAGAAGGTTCCAATCTCAAAAGGAAGGAGGCTATTTATTTGAATAGATTCAACTTCATAAAAACTTACTCCTCTAATCCTTATTTTTCAAATTTTGTTCCAAATGGATGCAAACTGTGCAAACCAACCTGGTCTGAAGATGCTGTGGGGAACTCCAGTGTCAGCCGCGCTGGGGGCTGCCCTCTGGATAGTTTCTGATAGGAGCTGGAGGGCTGATGATTTACAAATGGTTAGAGCCTCCGATATTGGTCTGAAGTCTGAATTTTCCAAGTTGCTGATTGCAGGCAGAGCCACATATCCTGAAAAACAAAGGACTTTGACTTCTATAAAAGTTTATTTTATACTGTACAGTTCTGTCAGGTGCACACGCAAGTGAGAAATGCTGGCTCACGTGCCTTCTTGATTTCTCTTAATCGCTTAAACAAAAACTAAACTCTGGTCAAGCATAGAGAATAAAAGAGCAAATATTAGCAAATATTAATCCTTTTCATATTAATTCAAGATTTGTGTTTATTTTACCCAGGAAATGAAATACTGCTGGTAAAACTGGAGCTCTCTACACCTCTCCCCAATCCACCTTCCCATCGACGTCCCCCTTCTGTCTGAAACTATCACGAAGTTGCTGTGGGACTTTCAAATCATACTGTTTATACTTTGACCACTGTTAGGGGTTGAATTGTGACCCCGGAAAAAGATATGTTAAAGTCTTAGGATGTGACCTTATTTGGTAACAGATTCTTTACACAGGTAATAAAGTTAAAAGGAGGTCATTAGGTCTGGCCAGCGTGGCTCAGTGATTGATCGATTACCTATGAGCCAGGAGGTTACAGTTCGATTCCAGGTTGGGGCGCAAGCCTGGGCTGTGGGCTCTATCCCCAGAGTGGGGCGTGCAGGAGGCATCCAATCAATGATTCTCTCTCACCATTGAAGTTTCCCTCTCACTCCCTTTCCCTTCCTCTTGAAATAAGTAAATATATATATATATATATATATATATATATATATATATATATATCCATTGTATGCCATTAAGCACTATAGACACAAGCAGCAGGCCCCCCCCCCCACCACCACCACCACGCTTGTCCATAGCTGTAAACCTCGAATATCAACTCTGGTTGCCCAATTTTTAAATCAGACTTGCTAGTGACATCTCTGGGTTTGTAAAAAAAAATTATGGTAACAGATTTGTAACTATTTCAGCGTGTATGGAAAAAATGGGGATGGTTTCCGTTTTGGACGCGAGACAGTTAACTGGTTAAAAATGAGGTCATGAGGGTGAGACCTAATCCAATAGGACTGCTGTCCTTATGGAAAAGGGAAATGTGGACACCGACATGCACGGAGGGGGGAAGTATGATGGCCATTGGGAGGACACCGTGTGAAGGCTGGAGCTACCCTGCCGCAAGACAAGGAGAGTCTGGGGTGACCAGAAGTTGGAAGAGGCAAGTAAGGATCCCTTCCTCTACAGGCATCAGAGGGACCATTACCCTCTCAATGCCTTGTGTTCAGACTTCCAGCCTCCAGAACTGTGAGACAATACGTTTTGGTTATGTCAGCCACCCAGGCTGTGGTACCTTGTTACAGCAGCCCCAGGAAACGAGTGAAGGCACAAATGTGTGACAATAGTGTTGCTTCACGCAAAAGGCTGTGTCGATGGCTATTTCATATCCTACATATTTTCTGCAACTTGCCTATTTTTTTTTTGAACATAAAATTGGCTTTGCAATCTCTCCATGTTGGTAGTTCTAATAACTACGGCTAGTTACTAGAAGTTTGTTCATCTTAATGGCTGTGCACTATCCCATTATATGACCAGCATATTTTTTAAAAATATGTTTTATTGATTTTTTACAGAGAGGAAGGGAGAGGGACAGAGAGTTAGAAACATCGATGGGAGAGACACAACCATCAGCTGCCTCCTGCACACTCCCTACTGGGGATGTGCCCACAACCCAGGTACATGCCCTTGACCGGAATTGAACCCGGGACCCTTGAGTCCGCAGGCCAACGCTCCATCCACTGAACCAAACCCGTCAGGGCTATGACCAGCATATTTAGTGCTTCTCCTACTGATGGACATTTAGGCTGTTTCCCATTTTTCACTATTAAATGATCAGTGTGCATCCCAGCTGCACCTCCTTGTGCTCATGAAAAAAGCCTTCTCCAAGGAAGAGACCTGGAAGTGGTTTTGCCATGTTGTTTGGTCTCAGTGTTTTCAGTTCCTAAGGACGATGGGCCCCAAGACGTTGCACTAATTCCTAACAGCTACAGAAAGTAGCGTATTCATTTTCCCATTGTCACCTCAGGAGGATAACCAGGAACATTCCCCAAACTGACCTTTTCTCTGGATTACACTCACTCAGTATCAAATGCAGCTTGCAAAAAGGCAAGTGTAAGACGCTAATATAGAAAAACAAAGCAGGCAGGATGAGCCTCAGTTAAACTAAGTGTTTCTTCCTCAGCATTACTGACATTTGGGGCCAGGTAATTCTCTGCTGTGGGGGCTGCCCTGTGCATCGTCGAATGTTTAGCAGCAGCGCTGGTCTCTGCTTATGGGTGCTAGCAGCACCCTCCTAAAGCTGTGACAACCATCTAGGTCTAATGTCTTCAGGAGACAAAATCACCACTTCTCCCGCCCCCTCTGTGCCTGACAATGACTAGTTAAACTGACCTGAACAGGAGAGGTCTAAAAGGGCTTTTCCAACTCCCTAAGTCAAGGATGTGAAGAACAATTTACAGAAGAAGAAAAAAGAAAGGGAATCAGATGGGAAACTTTCTCATTAAAGAGAAAGAAGGGGACATCTTGGATGAAAGTGAGATCCCAGTTAGGAAGTGAAATGGACAAAGAAAATGTGTACTTTTGAGGCATAAATTCTACTGCTTACTCTGAGCCAGGCGTGGAGGAATGTATGCATATACTCGCACAGAATCTTCACTCAATTCAGCGTGAGGGACTCTTCACGCTCCCATTACATGGATGAGGAAATAGAGGTTTAGAGGACTTGGTAACGTCTCCAAATTTCACAGATAGCAGGCAGGGCAAGGACTTTAACATAAGTTTCTTAACTACACTTGACCATCTCCCACATACTTGTAGACTGACTTCCTCACTTTTTAAGTTCCTTATTTAGTTACATCATTCAAACAATCCACGAAGATTGCTCAAGTAGAAGGGGAAACGGAGGTAGAGTTTTTCTCCCCCATTAAAGATAGATAACAGAAATATCACAATTTTTGTTGTGAAGGAGGAAAAGAAAAGGCTTTTTTGCACAAAGAAAAACAGTGAGCCCTAGCCGGTTTGGCTCAGTGGATAGAACGTCGGCCTATGGGTCGAAGAGACCCAAGTTCGATTCAGGCCAAGGACACGTACTTCAATTGCAGGCCCCGGACCTTGGTCGGAGCTCATGCAGGAGCAACAATCAATGTGTTTCTCTCACATTGATATTCCTCTCTGTCTTTCCCTTTCTCTTCTGCTCTCTCTAAAAATTAATGGAAAAATATCCTCAGGTGAGGGCTAAAAAAAGAAAAGAAAGAAAAACAATGAATAAAGTGGAGTAAAAGGAGGCAAGAATTGGCATAAAGACAGACACATAGACCAGTGGAAGAGACCAGAGAACCCAGAAGTAAACCCTCTTCTCTAGGTCAAATGATTTCTACAGGCTGTCAAGACCATTCAATGGGGGAAAGAACAGCTTTTTCAACAAACGGTGTTGCGAAAACTGCATATCTACGCGCAGAAGACTGGAGTTGGTCTCGTACCATACACCGTATACAAGATTTAACTGAAAATGGACCCACAGCCTAGAAAAGTAAGACTTAAAACTATAAAACTCTTAGAAGAAAACAGGGCAAAAGATTCATGACACTGGATTTAGCAGTGATTTCTTAGATGTGAAAAAAAAGCACAGGCAGCAAAAGTCAAAGCAGACAAATTGGACTAGGACAAAATTTGTGCATTAAAGGACACAATCATTTTTAGGTTAAAGGCCACATTGGAGCTTCATAGCAAAAGAGTGAAAAGGCAACACATGGAATGGGAGAAAACAATTCCAAATCACATATCTGATCACTCCTATGATGCAGCCACAAAAAAACCCCCCACAAGTGACCAGATGAAAAACTGGGCAAAGGACTTAAATAGACATTTCCCCAAAGAAGATCATCAAATGGCTAACAAGTACATGTCATGGTGCTCAACATCACTAATTATTAAGAAATTCACATCTAAACCACAAGGAGATAGCACTGCATAGCCGTTAGGATGACCAATATGAAAAAACCCACAGGAAATAAGAAGTGTTAGTAAACATGTGAACAAATTTGCAACCTTTGTGCCCTGTTGGTGGAAATGGGAAATGGTACAGCCACAATGGGAAACAATATGGTGGTTCCTCAAATAATTAAAAATAGAGTTGCCACATGATCCAGCAATCCCACTTCTGGGTATACGTCCAAAAGTATCAAAAGTATGGTCTCAAAGAGACTTACGAAAAAACAAAAGGTGAAAGAAACTCAAGTGTTCACCTTTGGATGAATGGATAAACAAAATTGGTGTAGCCACACAATGGGATATTATTCATCCTTATAAAATTATTGTGTATGTGTGATGGGGGGAGTGGGTAGAGGTGGACGAGGGTGTAGGGGGGATAAATGGTGATGGGAAAAATAAAATAAAATTTTTACATTCTTAAAAAGGAATGAAATTCTGACACAGGCTACAACATGGTCAAACCTTAGGGACATTATGCTACGTGAAGTAAGCCAGTCAGCTAAAGACAGAAACAGTATGACTCTAGTTGTGTGAGTTATCTAGAGTAGTTAGATTCACAGAAATACAAAACAGGGAGTTGTTTAATAGGTATAGAGTTGCAGGTTTGCAAGATAACAAAGGTCTGGAGATTAGTTGTGTAACGATATGAAAGTACATAACACTACTGAACTGCACACTTAAAAATGGTTACGATGATAAATATAATGTTATGTATATTTTACTACAATTTAAAAAAGAACAGTAAAGACAAAAAAGGAGATAAGAATTTTTCCAAATTTTCCCAAATCACAGTAATTTAAACAAAACCCCGTTTTCAAAAAGAGTAAAACACTGAAGCACTGTGCGGGGGAAAGGAAGAGAAAAAGCTGGAATAAGCTGACGATGTGAATGCCTTTTTGCTCAATCCCCAAATAAGTTATGCAGGCTTTAAAATAAGTCAAAATTTGCTGCAATCAAAATGCATTGAGTTTTTGAACTGTACAATTTACTTAAAGCCTCAAAACAAGCACAGTAAAGCCATCATTGAAATGTTTAACATAGCATTCATCACAGCAATAAAAGGAAATTAAAAACCCAACAGCTCTGAACACTTTTCCAACCCCACCCGCACTTGACAAAGACAGCTGACATAACTGAATGGGTGTGTTTGTGTTCCGATTTATGGACAGCAAAACTTAAATGTCACAATTTTCATATGTCGTTAATTATTATTCTTTTGTCAATAATTTAAAAATATTTAAAAAAACATTTTTAGGTTAAAGGCCACATTGGAGCTTCATAGCATAGTTTTGCCAATCCCTGCACTAAACACACGGGGCTGTATTCCTCAGTGATTGCCTTTGCACATGTTGTTCCCTCTGCCTAAAATGCTTTTCCCTCCATTCTTGGTGTGGCTAACTTCTCTTTCACAGAGGGGCATCTTACCCCTCTCCCCCCCACACACATCAAATAGTTCCCTTGAAGGTCTCTTCGTACCATCTTGTCCTTTTCCCGTAGGACTTAATTATGTACTAACTAGAGGCCCAGTGCACAGATTCGTGCACCAGTGGGGTCCCTCGGCCTGGCCTGCACCTTCTCACAATCTGGAACCCCTCAGGGGATGTCGAACTGCTGGTTTTGGCCCAATCCCCACAGGCCAGGCCAAGAGACCCCACCAGTGCAGGAATCCATGCACTGAGCCTCTAGTATGCATGTAAGATATTTGATTAATCTCTTCCGGCCCTCCCCCGCCTTCCCTCTGAAATTTATCAGTCTGTTCCATGTTTCCATGCCTGTGCGTTAAGCATCTGCCCCCTGGCAGTCAGTGCATGTCATAGCTACTAGTTGAAAGGTCGAATGGTCACTTAGGCATATATATATATATATATATATATATATATATATATATATATATATAACTTGTCATTATATACTAACTTTGTACACATATTGTTCAATATTTGTTCTCCATCAGACAGAAAGCTCTGTAAGGACAGGGGTTATTCTATGTTGCTCACTTTATCCCCAGCATCTAATACCATGCCTGACGTGTAGAAGGCACTCAATATTGTTGAATGGATGAATGAATGAATGAATGTTGTTCCACAAAGTTCTCATTCACCTCATCCATCACCTGGAGTCCATCTTGGTGGCGGCCACCCTCAGCCAGTAGGAAGGGAAATAAACCTGGCATCAGCTGGACTACTCTGTGGGGAGGGGAAAAGGAAAGGGAGGGGTCACTTATGCCTGGATCCATATTTGGCACAAATACAGCCCATTTATAAATTGAGGGTTTCGGATAAGTTCGGGGATTCTTGAAAAGATTATTTCCCTGGTGGAAAACAACAAAGAATTTCCCAGGGATAGTTCCTTCTTTTTAAATTTCCATTCAATATTTCAAATTAACAACCAGGGAAAGTCTCTGTTGGTGCTAATAATGCTTTAACACCTCTCTAAATTTGCTATAGTCTCTTTATCCACAAAGAGGGAGCAAGGCTCCAAGCTCAGAACTTCTTGAGGCCACAATGTAGGACTAGAATTTAACTATTTCATTTTTAAATTAACACATAGTAAAATATTTTTGGTGCATAGTTCTAGGAATTTGAAAACATGATAATGACATCTGTAATCAGGTTATAGAGCAGTTTCATCCCCCCAAGCTCCCTTGGGCCAACCCTCTGAAATCAACCCCTCCTACCACCCTTTCCCATCACTGATCCTACAGTTTTGCCTTTTCCCAAATGTCCCATAAATGGAATTGCACAGAATGTAGCTTCTCACACTCAGCACAATTTAGCTGGAATTTAATAACACAGTTTGGTTTGAACTATATGTATGTATGCATATAAATATATAGTCACCTATATTTATAAGCTAGTGGTACAAGTTTCCCATTTAATAATGACATCAGTTTCCTTTTAAAACAAATCTATTAGATAAAAAAGAATAGACACACATTACTATGCATGGCAAGAAAAGGGGCAAAAATTATGAAAGTGGAAATCAAATTACTAAATTTGGGAAAACAATGGACATCCTATAATATAATTGCATCCTTGCCCTCTTTCTCCAACACACACACACACACACACACACACACACACACACACACACACACAACCAGTCTATGCTTCTAAGAATTCCTGAAAAGGAAGGGAAAATATTTTTTTTTCTTTTAAGCCAAAAGTAATGGCTCATCCCAGACATCTCATTTCAACGAAGCTTTCCTAATCACACCTCTGGAAGCTTCGATTCCTTTCTCCTGATCTCAGAAAGTCAGTTCCAACACAAAGGCTACTACACATCCCCGAGAGGTTGCCCAGGCACCGGGCCATCCCACACTCAAACACATCCACATTTCAGCAGAGACCCAGATTTGGTTTGCAAAGAATTCATTGTTCCTTCTGGGTTTGTCATGTTAGCCTAACGATTAGTCCGGCTTTCAACATCCATGCCACTACAAACAAATGCGTTAGATCCTTTACCTGCCATGTATGATATTTAGAACAAGGAAATAAAGGCAATGTTTATAAAGGCAACAGTTTCTGAAAAGCATGTGAGGGCATAACCTCTAATCACCCATTTCACAAACCCTCCCACAATGACACGCTTGTCAATGCATGGCCCACAGAGCTTTCCAGAGTGTGCCTTCGCCTCTGACTCAGGCACACTATCGACATAGATTTGGACCCTCCTAAACCAAGGTGTGTGCGTGCAAGAACCACTATCAAAGCTATGAATAGGAGCCGAAAAATCTAAATAAAATGAAATGGGTATGTCTTCTTGTTCTCTCTCTGTTTTCCCTTTACCAAGGAATTGACTACGTTTTGAAGATATTTACTTAATTCACAAGGAAAAGGAGTTGTATTTTATGAATGCAAGAGGAATATTGATTTTAGCTTGTTAAGCACATGAGAAAGTGTCAGAGGCTGAAAAAGAAACATGAACTTTAAGCCCATGAAGGGCACCACCCAGGCACGACAGATACATTCAGAGAATGGTCTAATGTGTTCAGGAGCCCTCCTGCCCCCTTCCCACGGTCCCTGGGCTCAGAAACCTGCCGGGAGCAGTGAAAGAGGATAAACCTTAAAGCCCTCTATGGCTAGGCTTGATTTCAGAGAGAGGAAGGGAGAGACTGAAACATCCAGGATGAGAGAGAATCATTGACGGGCTGCCTCCTGCACACCCCGCACTGGGGAACAAGCCCACAACCCAGGCATGTGCTCTGACCGGGAATCGAACCACGACCTCCTGGTTCATAGATCGACGCTCAACCATTGAGCCATGCCAGCCAAGCTAGAAGCTTAATTCTTAATCACAATAATTCAAATCCCCATAATAGAATAGTCCTTATATTGCCTATTTGAACACTCATATAACACAACCTAAGTATTATTGTTTTTGATTTGCAGACAGAAAAACAAAAGCACAAACCAAGGATGACAAAACAACTAATGTGTACGTGCCAGCCACTGCTATGCGAAGCTGACAGGTGTTAGCCCACTAAATCCTTAAATAGGTGCTATTATTACCCTCGTTGTACTGAGAAGGATACTGAGGCACAGAAAGGCTAAGTAGCTTGGCCAGGAAACACAGCCAGTAAGAAGTGGAGCTTGGTTATAAAACCAGGTAAACTGATTCCAAAATTGGCATCATTGCGCATTATTGTTTCCAAAGACATAAAGTAACTCACTGGAAGGTCAACGGCTTGTCCACATCCAGGGCTAGAAAGTGGGTCCACAGAACTCCAAGTCCTGCATGCCTTCACTGAGCCACAGGACAAATTTGATTCTTCCTTCATGGGTCACGAAACACATTTCTTCTTTTTAAAAAAATATATTTTATTGATTTTTTTACAGAGAAGAAGGGAGAGGGAGAGTTAGAAACATCGATGAGAGAGAAACATCGATCAGCTGCCTCCTGCACACCCCCCACTGGGGATGTGCCCGCAACCAAGGTACATGCCCTTGACCGGAATTGAACCAGGGACCCTTCAGTCCGCAGGCCGATGCTCTATCCACCGAGCCAAACCGGCCAGGGCACGAAACACATTTCTTGAAATGGTTCAGTGGGAAGGCACAAAATGCTAAAAATCCTATCCTATTCAGAACATAACCAAAGAAACTGCAATCTACTTCAAGATGGTAGCCTGAGCCTATCTTCCTAAAGTCTCAATGAAGTTACAGAAAAGGTAAACAAAGGGAATAAATTCATTAAATCATGTAAAGGAAAAGACAAGAGATGATCATGAATTTCCAAAATTCAGAAAGTGAGTGGATGCATGCACGGGTAAGCCAGGGTGGAGGAAACTGCGGATCAGAAGAGGCACCAGGGGAGACAGTGCCAGGGAGGTGCCAGGCTCAGGCAGGCAGGCAGGCAAGGGTTGGCTGCACAGGCTGGGAGGCAACAATGAGCATATCTCACCCCGCTAGGGAACAAGCAGGCTGCTTCCTCTCTGGGACCTACAGGTGCCCTTTGATTTTAGGGTGGGCACCATGCAGTAGAGAATGTAACCTCATCTAAAGAGAGGTCTGACCTCAGCTAAAGGGAGGCCATCCTCAAGCCCGCAAAGTTTCGAGGAAAAATGACTCTTAATTGAAGATCCTATGCTCAGACTCCCTTGAAAATTTGCTTGAGATTAAGTGGAAACAAGACAAAAACATTGGAAAGTAATCTCAACAGCCCAGAAAAGCAGTCGGTGCAAGTTATACCGTCTCACAGAGGATGAGCAAAAGCCTGAGGATACTTTTTCTATTGCTTTTCAGAGAAAGTGGAAGGGAGGTAGGGGACAGAGTGAGGTGGTGGGGGGGGGAGAGGGAAAGAGAGAAGAGAGAGAGAGAGAGAAAGAGAGAGAGAGAGAGAGAGAGAGAGAGAGAGAGAGAGAGAGAGAGAGAGAAGAGAAGAGAAGAGAGAGAGACATAGATGTGAAAGAGACACATGGTTCAACTGGCTGTTTTCTCCACATGCTCTGACAGGGGGTAGGGAGTGAACCCACAAGCCAGGTATGTGCCCTTGACTAGGAATCAAACCCACAATCCTCTGGTGCATGGGCGATGCTCTGACCACTGTGCAGCACTGGCCAGGGCCACATTCACATCTTGATGCTGGTCATCTTTTTGCTCATGATAGGTAAATATGATGTGAAACCTCGGAAGTTTCTAGATTTGGTGTCACTGGCATCAGGGCTAACAATAGGGATACCAAAAACTCCAGTAATCAAGATAAATAATACTTTAAAGCAATATTTTTAAAAGTAGAAAATAACACACAAATATCCATGATGAACCAAAGTGTCCACATTCTCAGTAAAGACCTGATCAAGATGACTGATTTGTCCTTTTGCTCCCATCTGGCGTAGCTTCATGCTGACCGGCAGGCAGGACCCTGAAACCCAGGTGTTTGTGAGTCTCAGGCTGCCAGGTACCATCATCCCACCTCGGGATGACAGTTCTTGTGGCAAATAAAACCATCGTCCTTCGCCCACCTCCTCTCATGCTGAGACCTTTCCTGAGATTGTAAGATTTATAAAACAAGTCTCTGTCTCCGTTGGAAAGCCACTAGTTTGCATTTATTGGGGGTGCTGATACAGGCAAGGTTGGGAACCGTTAACCGTGAGCCTACAATTCTTTCAGTGATACCCACCCAGATTCAAATGCCATTGGAAATGGAATTAGTTTGTTCTGGTAAAAACTCAGAAATCTCGCCCAGCTCCTTATTTCTTCCCTGATGATTAAGGAGTGTCCTTCTTGCAAATGACCTACCTCACGCTCAGCATGCCCTCAGCTGGGATTTAACTCTAGGAACACCGATCCTTAGCCGCTGGAAATAACCTGAGGTGTAAAACAGTCCTGTCTGCCACCACCATTCCAGGAACTCCTGGCAAACATCGAGTGATTCACCAAGCTTTGAAAAAGACATTCAGACCTTGAACCTGATGACTCTGTGTCCTCCCAGAGTAATAAAGCATAACGACAGGACCAATTACCCAGCACTTACTTGAGCTATGCCCTCATAGGTTAGGCCGGTGCTATGCCCTCTCGTGTACTATGCCTTCCCATACATTAGCAATTGAACCCTCAAGCAACCTTACGGAAAAGATTTACTATCACCACTTCATAATGATTACAATGAGGCCCAGGGAGGTTACGTCATTTGTCCAAAGTCACAAGGCTAAACAGAGACAGAATGGGATTCAAATCCCTGCCTCTCTGAATGGTGATCATCATCATTAATAGCATTGTTATCAGAGGAAGAAGAGGAATATGAGAAGAGGAGGAGTTAAAGGGAAAATTTATTGAGTGCTTACAGTGTACCATATTTTCTTATTAGCTCTAATATCCACCTGTGGACGCAGGTGTTCTGAGCATACTACCCATTCTACAGACAAGCAAACTGAGGCCAGAAAATACAGTAACTCATCCAGGGTCTCACCGTTAGGACTCAGGGAAGCCCAGATTCTGATTCAGGGAGACAGTTGTAGAGTTTTCTCTTAAAGCCAACACACGTTCCCTTGCTGGCCACTTCCCCACAGCCATTCTGTCCTCTAACAAATATTTATTGCGCATTGTTCTGTTGCTGGCATCTGGTGATTAGCTACAGGACAGCCCCCATTTTTTGTTCTCCCATGACACATTCGCATGGGCTCCCCCTCATTTCTGTGTCTCCCCCCTCAAAGCACCCTCTGTTACCTGTGGGAACACGCAGGCATGTCCTCCCCACTCTGCAGAGGAAGTGGGTCCTCTTTAACCTCTGACTTAGTCTTCTTCTGCCTTCAACACAGCCCTGTTTAATGGTAGTCACGTGGCTGGGCTCCCAGGGAGGGGACGTTTACGAGCTCCTGACCATTTTATGCCACCCTGGTTACCATGTCTGCCTTTCCGGCCAATGAATAACTGGGTCTCACGCATTAAACGCAGACCAGTCCTCGACCCCCAACATCGTGGCTGCTCCACAGCCTCTGTGTCTCAGGTTTAAGGAGAAAAAGCCCTAACTCAGGGACCAAATTGTGCATTTCTCTCTTCCTGAACCTCTCATGAATAGTCTTTCACTGGCATCAGAGCAAAGTCCTTTCTAGAACATGCTTTTATTTCTTGGATACCACACGGAAGTAAGTCATACTGTGTGTGTGTGTGGGGGGGGGTGTTTTCTTTTTCCCCACAGGGAGGGAGGTGGAGTGGAAAGAGACTATCCTTCCATTTGTTCACTAAAGCATTTTTCTAGAACACGATGCTCCACAAGACATCCTCAGGCACTGGCCAATTTGTTCTGCAGACTTAGCCCCGCGGGCAACATTCAGACCTTACAGGTTTAACTTCACAATTATGATGGCATCCTTTCCAGGAATAAAAGGACAGGCAGCGGCCCTAGCCAGTTTGGCTCAGTGGATAGAGCATTGGCCTATAGGCTGAAGGGTCCCCGGTTTGGTTCCAGTCAAGGGTACATACCCCAGTTGCGGGTTGGATCCCCAGTAAGGGGGCATGCAGGAGGCAGCCAATCAATGATTCTCTCCCATCATTGATGTTTCTATTTCTCTCTCCTTCTTCTTCCTCTCTGAAATCAATAAAAAACATTAAAAATAAATAAACAAATAAATAAATTGGAAAAAGGACAGGCAGCATGGAACCAGCCACAATTCAAGGCAGGCTGATTTAATCCCATCCTGAGTAGCACCTTACGACTCTAAAGTATTGAGGCTTATGACACATGTTATGCCCTACAAATTATAATTATATGTTTCTTCCTTTGTCTGCAGGTGGAGTGTAAATTGGTGAATGAGGAAGCTTCTGGAGTGAGAATGAAGGGAGAGATTTTTAAAAATATATATATTTTATTGATTTTTTTACAGGGAGGAAGGGAGAGGGATGAAGAGTTAGAAACATCGATGAGAGAGAAACATCGATCAGCTGCCTCCTGCACACCCCCTACTGGGGATGTGCCCGCAACCAAGGTACATGCCCTTGACTGGAATCGAACCTGGGACCTTTCAGTCCGCAGGCCAATGCTCCATCCACTGAGCCAAACCAGTTAGGGCGGGAGAGATTTTTTAAAAAATATTTAATAGCCATATTTTGGTTTTTATACTATGCGGAAGTGTAACATTCAAAAAATAAATTAAATTTTGGGAAAATTTACTGCTGTGAATTACACACAGTTTAGATAGCATGATCTCGGTTTTTTTAGACAAATTTTAAAAATCTTTATTAGTAAGTCTGGGATGAGAACTCAAAATATACATGAAACTCAAAACAGTGATGAGGAAATGGCAGAGCTCATATCCTCTGCAAATATTCTTATAAGACATATATTTGATTTTCTTTTTATTTATTGATTTGAGAGAGAGGTATAGAGATCGATCAATTTGTTGTTCCACTTATTTATGCATTCATTGGTTGATTCTTGTAAATGCCCTGGCCAGGGATCGAACCCACAACCTTGGTGTATGGAGAGGATGCTCTAACCAACTGAGCTACCTAGTCAGGACTACAGGCATAATTTCTTAAAGTAACTTGTACTGTATGGGCTCCCCGGGAGTGACAACCACCAGAGCCAAACTGAAGTTTTATGAAGCCTTTATTACGCTTCCCTGACAGTAGCGAGTGGCGTGAGCGCCGGACACTTGCAGCAAGCCCCCTTTCACCCCTCAGGGGGATTTGGCGATGACTGATTAGTGAATACACACAGAAAGCAAAGCTTTAGGTCAACTCGGGTACTAGGATGAAAAACTTCAAAACTTTATCATGCGGTTTAGGGAGTTTCTGCTTGTTCTGGTTTCTGCCTGCTAACGAACAGGTGCTAATCTATGGGGGGATCTCTCTGAAGGCAGAGCAGCTGCTATCCATTATAGGGAGTTCTTTCTTTAATTAGCTCAACCTTGGTTAAATGCTACAGTACATGCACAAAATTTTTAATCAAATAAAACAACAGGAAGAATAAAAGAAAAGAACTGGGCTTCCTTGACCTTAGCACCATGTTCTTAGAAACCTTTGGGCCGGGAAAGCTAAGTGGAGGAAGCAGTGAATGTGCAGGCCGAAGCACAGAAGGAGAAAGAAGAGGCGGAGGTGCAACCATCAGCTTGTGCACCGTGGAAATCACTGGAGCAGAAGCACAGGAAGCCAGAGGCTGGAGGTCCTGGTGCAAATTGTTGGAATGCACGCCTGGTGTCGAGAACTTTCCGCAGGTCTACAACATCCATCGCCATCTGATCTTGGCAACCACCTTGAGAGACCCACCTCGCTCACACAAAACCAGTTCTTTTTGGTCCCTTGCCCTGGACCTGTGACATTCTGGCCTAGTTCTGTTCTCCGTTGCGGTTGAATGCAATGTGTACAACAAGTCATCTCTTCTGTCTCAGCTAAGAGAAAAGAAAGAAAAAAAAACCTGTTCCAAGGTCACTGGGGAACTAAAGTTTTGGAAGTGAAGAAGAGAGCCTGGCTGAGCATCTCAGGTGGTTAGAGAGTAGTGGGGATACGCGGAGGTTGTGGGTTCAATTACCAGTCAGGGCACATAAGAATCCGGCAAAAACTGCATAAATAAATGGAACAACAAACCCATATCTATCTATCTCTCTCTCTCTCTCTCTCTCTCTCAAAAAAAAAAAAATCAATTCATAAAAACAGAAGAAGAGAGAGAACTTTCTGGCAGCAGATGTTGGGAGCTCCAGACATGGGGAACAGAGATCCTAGACAGGGGCAGACGAACCTGGGCGTGGAGGACAGGCCCAAGTTAAGATGAGGGCAGTGGAATGGGAAACAATGGGCTATTGCTAGAGAAGAAGGGGTAGCACTTTAGTTAATCCTCGCCTGAGGGTATTTTCCCCATTGATTTTTAGAGAGAGTAAAAGGGAGCCGAGACACACACTCACAGAGAGAAACATCTCTGAAATCAATAAAAAGTATATAAAAATAAATAAGCAAATAAATAAATTGAAAAAAAGGACAGGCAGCATGGACCCAGCCACATGTCAAGGCTGAGAGACGCATCAATTGGTTGCCTTCCACATGCACTCCGACCAGGGCTGACGCTCTGTCCGCTGAGCCGAGCCAGCTGGGGTAGGATAGCGCTTTTCATGTCTCAATTTCCCTGAGCTGTGTGCTCAGTCTCCTCAGCTGCACAATGAAGACAGTCATAACGAATATAAATGGATAACGTTTACCATTACGTTGTTTTATCACCATTTATATGTTGCTTGTACTTAATCCTCACAGCAGCTCTATCAGTTGGGTATATCACACTCATCCCATTTTACAGATTTGAAACACGGAGAGGTAAAGTAACTTGGCCCCTAGTCACACAGCTAAAAAGTGGCAGAAGCAGGATTAGAACTCAGACAGCCTGGCTCTGGAGCCCACGTTCCATAAATCACTAGAGCTGGGGCTTAGCACCATGCCTGGCACAGAGTAAACGGAACAATGTTAATGACTCAAATAATATTGCAAGGCTCACATTCCCTACCCCCACCAAGTGCCCACATCAAAGGACGGAGTTTCCTGAGCAGAGAGCGAGGTGCCCTTCCCTTCACATGCCAGCTTTACTGTCCCCAGGAACTGCCTCGGCACATTTTAGGGCAGCACAAAACTCCAGGGATCTGACAGGTGGGGAATCCCTAGAAAGAGACTCTAGATGAGAAGGAGTTCCAGGAAAGGGCACTCCATTTAGTCTTCCTTGGAGCGTGTTACCTGCACAGCAGCAGGTCCCAAGGCCTGGAATAGAAAGAAGCATCCAGCTTCCAACAGCCTGAGCAACAGCAGCTGTCATGTGTCACGGTCCAGAGAGTGTGCTAAATGCCGTCTAGGCATGAGTTCAGAGGAGCCTTCCAATAACCTTGTGCCCATTCAACAGGTGAGGGAACCGAGGCTCTGAAAGCAACTTGCCAAAGTCCCAGAGCTGAGACTTTTAGAGATGATGTTGGAACCCAGATCCAGCTGGAATATCCACTGCATCACTGCCCTTGCCACCTGAATCCTCCTCCCAAAAGCCTCATCTGCTAGCAGAGAATCAACTGGAGCGGAGAGGACTTCGTTGCCTGTTTATACAACAAAAGGGTAGCAGGTTCTCATGACGGCCTCCTTGTACACTGGACGGAGAGCAGGACACCAGGTGACACCCCTCCTTTTGCACTGAGTACTGGGGGGGCGGTCGGGGGAGAGACTTCTCAGGAATGTTCCAGAGAGCAAACAGGGCCTGGTTCTGTGGATCACACAGAACACAAGAAAGCTCTTTAGTCATCTCCTCCCCCTCCAACCTCCACTCTCCACCCTGCCTCCTCTAGATGGACATGCCTGCTGTGCCAGCCCCTCCACTCTTGGAATAGGCAGTGAGCATTCACTGTAGCCAGTGTTTATTGAGTGACTGTTGAGTGCCAGCACTGTGCTGAGTGCTAATACAGAAAAAACACACGGTTGTCCCCATTTTACAGATAAGGAAACCAAGGCACAGAAGAGTTAAATAACTTGCCACTTTTCACCCTACCAGGATGTGATGGGACCTGGATTGGACATCAAGACTCTACAGCCTTTATGATCAAACAGACCTGGGTTCAAATGTCAACTCCCCTACTAACCACCTGTGTGACATCCTGCAAGTTACCTAACCTCTCTGAACCTCAGTCTCTCCTCATCAGTAACATGGAACTAATAGGGATTATTGATACATGGCAATTATATGTGTTCCTTACTCATTCAGCAAGTACTCATGGAACATTTATTATATGCCAGGCACTGGGGATGTATCTGCAAACAAAACAGAAAAAATAAAAAAACCTGCCCTTGTGGCATGCACTTTCTAGGAGGGAGGCACGTACGGTATTTGTTAGCTCAGTTAATCCTTACAATAACCCATGGGTTAGGCACCGTTTTTGTACCCATTAGACAGATAGAGAAAAGGAGCCTCAGAATCAGTTTACTGTTCCCTCCTCCAGTCCGTCTAGGAAGTAGTAGGACTTGGACTAGACCTCAATGTTGGCTCTGGAGTTCGACTTCCTGGGTTCAAATCCTGTTGTTTCCATCTAATTGTTGTGGACAAGTTGCTTAACCTGTCTGAGCCTGAATCTCCTCCTGGATAGAATGGGACCAGGAGACCCGATCTCGCTTTTTCCGAGGAAAAGAACATCTAACATTTTGGAGGTGCTTCCTGGGTTCCCAGCACACAGAAACTCACAGAAATCCTAGGAGGGAACGTCCTGTTTTCAGCCTTAAAACACACGCACACGAGAAACCACAAAGATAGAAACTGGAGCCCAGAGAGGGTAAGTAATTTGCCCAGAGGCGCACAGGACACAGACAGTGCGATTCCAAAGTCGCGCAGAGAAAAGCCCACCTGGTCCGGTCCGGCGCGATTATTCTGTCCTTCCTGAAGCTGCGGGCCGAACTGAACGGGGCGACAGGTGGCTCGCCCTCCTCTGAAACTTGGCTAAGGCGGCGGGCGGGCGCTGAGGCCACCTCCCAGGTGCACCCCTGCTCCCGGATTCCCGCTGCCAGGCGCTTCTCCCCTTCTCTTACCCCACCCCTCGCCCCGTGCCCCGTGCCCCGGCCACGGCTGCCACCCACGGAGGCGCCCCTTCTTCCCTCCCCTTCCATCCTCGCGCGGAGCCCGCGGTCTCGGCAGGTACCTGGGAAGGCAGGTACTGTCCCAGCGCAGACCCCGGGCCCTGGCGACCTGCCTCACCTCCCACACCGGCTGCCGCGTCCCCGGCGCCGTCCGCTCGCCCGCGCAGCGCGGTGGTGACCCCCGCCTGGGGCTGCAGGGGGCAGCCCGTCCTGGCCCCGCAGCCAGACTTCCTGCCTGGAGGGCTGATCGCTTGCTTCTTGGAACGGAGCCCAGTCTGCGAGGGCTGGGCGTGGACGCCTGCCGGCGTATTCACCGCCCCGGGTCTGCATTTAGCTTCCCTCCCACCCAGCGAGCCTGACCAAGCGCCCACCAGGTGCCGGCGCCGGCTTGGGTGCTGCAGGCTCCCAGAGGACTCAGAGGCTAGCGCTCTGCTCTCCAAAACGTTTCAAGTGGTTATGAAGCATTTCAAACTGTGGCTCCTAATGAACTAACATATTTTTAAGAGGCAGGACCATAAGAGAATTGTTTTTAAAAAGTATTTTTAAAATTGATTTCAGAGAGGAAGTGAGAAGGAGAGCTAGAAACATCAATGATGAGAGAGAATCATTGATTGGCTGCCTCCTGCACGCCCCACACTGGGGAATCCAGCTCGCAACCTGGGCATGTGCCCTGACTGGGAATCGAACTGTGACCTCCCGGTTCACAGGTCCATGCTCAACCACTGAACCACGCTGGCTGGGCCGTAAGAAAATCTTTTAAAACATATTTACAAGTTCTTTTTGGGTATCATTTGTTAAAGAAAATAGACTATAAAAATAAATTTCATCTGTTTCTCCTTTTCTAGACAATTTAAAATGACATCTATGTTCTTGGGCAGGAACACAGGGTGCTCCCAAACACCTCTCCCAGTTCTTTGTTCTAGAATTTATTCAGCTCTTCCTTCAGAAAGTATTTGGGGAAGACCTGGCACGCACCAGTGGGGTCGCTAGTGTTGGTTCACAAACTTGGGAGCCTCTCGGGTTACATCTGAAACTGCCCCGCTCCCCTCCCCATGGAGGGCAGGAAGAGAGAAGAAAGAGACAGATGGCTCCAGATGGGTAGGCGGCAATGTTAGCATTCAAGGGGAGTTACCTAGAGGCTTGTCTTGGGTCAAAACCCAAGGGCCAGAATCTTGAAGTTTCTACAGAGGCCTCAACAGGGTTCAGTCACGTGTATGGTCTCAACAACATCTTACTTTCTCAAGGCTGCATCCTTGAAAGGCTCCTCGTGTGGGAAGAGTGAGCAGAACTTACATTCCAGCGATGGTTGGGGGGTGAGAATCCTGCAATTGCCTGGGTCCAGCTCTCTGGTCAACTGGCAGCCACCTCCTTTCTATAACTTCCCCCAACAGCCAGACACCGGGGGAATAGAATGAGGAGCAAAACAGATCCTGCCCATGGCCTTATATTGCTGCCGGGTGTGGACCCGGAGAAAGAAAATACTAACAAGGGCTCCTGGTGGGTAACCGGCCTCAAATTTAGAAACCAGAACCTAGCAGCTACTTCTACGCTTGGGTCTCTGATGCAAACTACACTCCAGGGAGAAGCCTGCACTGAGCTACTTTCCTCTGTGCTGACCTGCTGCCTGTACATTGTGTTCCTGCCACCTGACCAGCCCTCGTAGAGGAGTTCCTAGAATCCTATTTCAATCAATAGAACTGAAGCTTTCATCATCCAATGGGAACTGCACAGGCACAGCTCATCAGCTTCTTCACTGGCCAATCAGAACAGCTCTATTCTGACCAATCAGGACAGTGCCTTTTGGAACAATCAAACTGTAAGGATTTGAAGTCTTCATTTGCATGAGGATGAACCAACTAGAGTTGAGGGGTGGGGAACATTCTTATAAGGATTGATTGATTCAGCCCACAGGAGACTGCAGCTCAGTCTGTGGCTTCTCCCTGGAGTGAAGTGTGTATGAGAGACCTCTATCAGCAATGACGGCTAGACTCCAGTTGTCAATTTGTGCCCCGTTAAAAAGAATCCTTCTTGGCAGATATATTCCTTTTCGAGGTCCATACTAGAAATGGCAACCTAAGGAATGGGGGAAGATGTATGCAAATCATCTGATAAACCGTTAATATCCAGAATGTATTTTTTAAAACTTCTGCAACTCAACAACAACAAACAAATAACCAGGTTTTAAAATGGTCAAAGGACTTGAATAGACATTTCTCCAGAGAAGATATACAAATGGGTAAAGAACATATAAAAAGATGCTCAACATTACTAACCAGAAGAGAAATGCAAAGCAAACCCACAATGAAATATCACCTCCTATCCATTAGGCTGGGCACTGTAAACAAACAAACACATAAACAGGGTTAGTGAGGATGCGGAGAAATTGATGCACTATTGGCGAGAAGGTGAAGTGGTGTAGTCGTGGGAAAGAGTATGGAAGTTCCTTTGAAAAATTAAAAACACTCACTTCTAAGTATACATCCCAAAGAATTCAAAGCAGGACCTCAAAGAGATAGTTGCACACCCCGCTTTATTATAGTTCCATTCACAAGAGCCAAGAGGTAGACACAACTCAAATGTCCACCAACAGGTGAACGGATCAAGAACCTGTGGTGCAGCCCAGCTGGTGTGGCCCGTGGTTGAGTATTGCCCTCCCTATCTTCTGTCTCTATGATTTGACGACTTTTGATACTTCATGTGAGTGGTGTGATACACTCTGCCTTTTTGTGATGGGCTTGTTTTGCTCAGCATGTTGTCCTTGAGGTTCATCCATGTTGTAGCATGTATCAGAATTTCCTTCTTTTAAAAGGTTGCATAATATTTCATTGTAGGTATATATCACATTTTCTTTCTTTTTTAAACATATATTTTTTTATTGATTTCAGAGAGGAAGGGAGTGGGAGAGATAGAAACACCAATGGTGAGAGAGAGTCATTGATTGGCTGCCTCCTGCATGCCCCACACTGGGGATCGAGCTTGCAACCGGGCATCTGCCCTGATTGGGAATTGAACTGTGACCTTCCAGTTCATAGGTTGACACTCAATCACCGAGTCATGGTGATTGGGCGAGTTCCTTCTTTTTTACAGCTGCACAGTACGCTGCTGTAAAACTGTGCTGGTGTGTATGTCAGCTAATACCATCACTATAGAGAAAACTGTGGACTTTCCTCAAAAAATTAAGAATGGGCCTGGCTGCTGCAGCTCAGTGGTTGAGCATTGACCCAGGAACCAAGAGATCACCAAGCCCTGGCTGGTTTGGCTCAGTGGATAGAGTGTCAGCCTGCAGACTAAAGGGTCCCGGGTTTGATTCTAGTCAAGGGCACATGCCAGGGTTATGAGCTTGGTCCCTAGTGTGAGGCATCCAGGAGACAGCCGATCAATGATTCTCTCTCATTATTGATGTTTCTATTCCTCTCCCTTTCTCTCAGAAAAAAAAAGAGACAGAGAGAGACAGAGAGACAGAGAGAGAGACAGAGAGAGAGAGAGAGAGAGAAAGAGAGAGAGAGAGAGAGAGAGAGAGAGAGAGAGAGAGAGAGAGAGAGAGATCGCCGATTCAATTCCGGGTTAGGGCACATGCCCTGGTTGAGAGCTCAGTCCCTGGGTGGAGGGTGTTCAGGAGGCAGCCAATCAATGATGTTTCTCTCTCATTGATGTTTCTATCTCTCTATCCTTCTCCTTCCCTCTATCTCTAAAAATCAATTTTAAAAAAACATTAAAAAAAATGGAACTGCCATTTTACCCAGTGATCCCACTGCTAGGAATATATCTTATGAAGCCTGAAATACCAATCAAAAAGAATATGTGCACCCCTATGTTCATAGCAGCATTATTTACAATAGCTAAGATCTGGAAATAGCTCAAATGCCCAGCAGTAGATGGATGGATTAAAAATCTGCAGTACATTTCCACAATGGAATACTATGCAGCTATGAAAAATAATTCATTTTATGTAGTGCCAAGAACTTTCCTGCTTCGTAAATCAAATCATGCTGATAATGACAACAGCCAAAAATTAATCCATATAGTTAATTACTTAATTTACATCAGTGGTAAGTGCACCAGACTACTTGAGTTCAAATTCTAACTCTGCTATATTCCTTACTAACTTCATAATCTTGGGCAAATTACTTAATCTCTGTGCCTCAGTTTCCTTATCTATAAAATGGGGACAATAACAAGACCAACCACGTAGGGCTGTTTCAAGGATCTAACGGGGTAGCAAATATCATAAGTTATGCTACACTGCCACACTGTCAGTGCTTGTTAAATAAAATAAAATGTAATTGTGTGCCACCAACTGTGCTAACAACTTCGCGTGCTATGATATATTGCAGTCACAAATTCTTCCCATCCCTGTAAGCATACCTTTTGCAAATACAACCTTGCAGGATCAGAATCTATTTTCTCATGTAAAAGTAGGATGCATCCCAACCCAGCAAGGCTAATATTGACCCCTGAGGGTCCCCCTTTACCCTGTTCCTCCCACAATCTCCCCTCTCAGGAAATCACAGCTCCATCCTCCCAGATGGCTCTCAGCTCAGAAACCTTGGAGAAACTATCAACGCCTCTTCCGTTATTACTCCTCCCATCTGCTCTGTCAGCAAATCCTGGTGGTCCAACCTTTAAATTATGTCCAGCATCTGACCACTTCCCACTGTATCCACAGCCACCTCCCTAGTCCAGGCCACCATCATCTCTTGAGTTCTGCATTGTTTGCCTTCATCCATCCTTGTCCCTCCACAGTTTATTCTTAAGTCAGCAGTCAGATCAACCCTGATAAGGTACACTCACATCCTGTCCCGCTTCTGTTCCAATCCATGCAGTGGTTCCCTCCTGACCCAGAGGGAAAGCCAAGGTCCCTGCAATGCTAGTGAGGTCTGGTGCTCCTCCCCATCACCCTTCTGACTTCATCCTCCACAATTCCCCACCTTGCCCGTTCAGCCCCACCACATGCCTCAGGGCTGTTGCACTTGCTATCCCCTCTGCCTGGAGCCATGTTCCCTTAGAAATCTGCACAACCCCTCATTTCTTTTGCTGTCAGACTCCCATAGCCATCGCCACCACCCTCATCACTCTCGTTATATCTGCATCTTGCCCCCAGCTGTGTACACCTCTTTACAGTTTACAAAGCACTTTCATGCCTGTAGTCACACGTGACACCTACACAACCCTGAGAGAGGGCTGTGTAGGCGTCAAAACCAGGGGATTTGAGCAGGACCAATTTATTCAGCGTAAAAGAACTGTGATTCAACCATGTCTTCTGGCTCCAGCCCAGGAGTCTTTATCACATGCAGTAGGCTATGTGTGCAGTGGTTAGGCATGCGAGATATTTGGACAGATAAGACTTTGAAACTTGCCTCTACCACTCCCTAGCCGAGCGTGTGACAATGGGAAAGTGGCTAGCCCTCTCTGTGTCTCCATTTTCTCAATCGTCAAGTAGGGAAAATAGTAATACTTACCTTACAGGGTTGAATGAGATGAGATAGGGGATATCACAATTAGCTGGTTTAAATTTTTTAAATGCAATCATGTTTCTGTTTATTCAATCACTTTTTTGAGTGGACTCCTAATTCTGCCAAAATGTCTTCAGCTAACTGATGGGGAGGGACTGGAAAGTATGAAGCCATCCACTTTAAAGGTGTTGAAACGAAGGCTTTGGTCACAAAAGGGTTTTAATCAGCGCTTTTGGGAAGAAAGTGGCTGTGAAACTCCCATAGCAACCGGAAGGCAGGCTCCCCAGAGGCAGAGCGGAGCGGTTGTCACCCCCTGGAGCACTCATTATGTCCAAGACACAATCTTACCCTGCCATCCCCTGAGAGGATGGTGTTTACATGCTGCCATACAGCCTCTCTGGCTCTGCTGGTTGGGTCTGTGCTCCGTCCAAAGACTGCAATGTACTCACACACGCTCACCTGCGCCCCCTTGTGGGAAGTCCCGACGTCTGTTCAGAAGGTGAGGTCGCAGGAAAGGGACTTACCTAGGCTGAGCACCTGAGGATAGGAGCCTAAGGAGGTTACCTTTTATTCTTATTTCTGTGTTATTGGAAACAAGCACATGTTACACATATTCCTGTAAAGTTGAACAAGCATTATTATTTTCATAAATTCAAAAGCCATTTTAAATAGTTTTAAGCTACCGCTGGTGTGGCTCAGTTGGTTGACCATCATCCAATGCGCCAAAAAATTGCAGGTTTGATTCCTGGTCGGGGCACATGCCTGAGTTGGGGGCTCGATGCCCCATTGGGGGCGTGCAGGAAGCAGTTGATGGATGTTTCTCTCTCCCTTCCTCTCTCGCTAAAAAAAAAAAAAAAAAAAAAAAAAAAAAAAAAAAAAAAAAAAAAAAAAAAAAAAAAAAAAAAAAAAAAAATCAATAAAGAAACGTTTAATATTAAAAGGTAATATGAAACTGAAAACTCTATAGGTGATTCTGAGGGGCATCGTAGATTAAAGATAGAAATATTGTTACCTTATAAATTGTGACAGTAATATGTAGCTGAAGAAAGTGAAAATGTTGCCCTGTGGGCCAATAATAACAGCAGCTAACATTTCTGAGCACTTCCTGTGAATGCATTTATTCTCACAACATCCCTGTGAGGCAGGTATTGTGGTAGCCAGCTTCCAAGATGGTCATCAACTATTTTCGCCCCATGGTATTCCAGCCCCTATGCATTGTCCTCACAAACTGAGTAGGGCTGATCTGTGAAACCAAGGGGGATATTGTAGAAATTACAGTATGTGACCTCCATTGTTAGGCCATAAAAGACACTGCTGCTTCTGCCTGTTACTCTCCCTCTTGAAGTACCTGCTGTGGTTCTGAGGAGCCATGTTGGGAGGACACTCAAGAAGCCTTGTGGAAAGAAAGACCCATGTGGGCAGGAACCAAGGCCAGAATCCAATCAAAGATCATGAATTGCATTTAGTTTCATGCTTCTTTATTCCCCCAGCCCCTTTTGTGTTAATCCTCACCTGAGGATATTTTCCCATCGATTTTTAGGGAGAGTGGAAGAGAGAGGGAAAGACAGAGAAATATCCATGTGAGAGAAACACATTGATTGGTTGCCCCCTGCAGGTGCCTGACCAGGGCCAGGGCTGGGGAGAAGCCTGCAGCAGAGGTACTTGCCCTTGACCAGCATTGGACCCAGAACCCTTTGGTCTACAGGCTGACGCTCTATCCACTGAGCCAAACTGGCTAGGGCTCTTTATTCTCTTTTAATAATTTAATCTTTAATTTGTTCCTGTTTTGTTTTTGTCATTCAAATCTTTGGCTTCTTTTTTTTTTTTTTTTTTTTTTATAGCAAAGGTGGAGATTTATTGAAGAACAAGTACAGATTCTCATGTGGGGAGAGGGGAAAGAATCTCACAGCACAGACTCCTGGGTGGGGAGGGGTAAAGAGTCCCCTCACTGGCATTTTTTAACCATCCAGGCCAGTTGCCTTGCAGTTGGGACTTGCTTCTTTTCTCTGAATCGATTCAGTTAATGGTTGAGGTTGTGTCACATTAAAAGTTTTATCTTAGTGGTGTTGCCCACAAGTTTCTCTAATGTACAGACATTGTTTGCTTCATGATGATGATGACAAGTCACTCTGATATTTGACTTTTTTTTTAATTGCAAAGATTCAGTAGATCCAAATGTTGACCCTGAGAAAGGATCCTAAAGAAGAATAAAAAATGTTAACAAAAAGGAATATCATTTACAGATACAAGTGGAATGTTAACGAGTCAGAATGTTCCAAACTTGATGCTTTAAATTTCCCAAATTCACCACCTCAACAAGGCAAACAAACTTCACATCACCAATAGAGGAACAATCTGACAACTTGTGCCTCCTGGTGATAGAATATGAAATACACAAAGCAATCAAATCTTTGCCACAAACTTTGGGAACTAATTTAGGGTCGCCATTTTTTTTTAAATATGGCTAACACCAGGTACAGTTACATAAAAAGAAGAAAAAACAACATTACCATTTACAAACACAAACATTTAATGAAAAAATGTAGTGTATTTAACAAACATATTTTTATACCACTTACTATGGGCTAGGCACTGCTCCAAGTGCTTTACAAAGATAACCTAATTATGTCATCTTCCAACAACTTTAAGAGCTGGGCTGGGGTGCGGGGAGGGGAGCGCAGGGAGAGCCAGAGACTCTAGTTCAGGTACCAACACTACGCTTGCAAAACCCTGCGTGTCCCCTTACGGGTTGCCCAGGCTCCCTCCCTGCCTGACTCTAGTTCCAGGCCTGTGTTGGTGGTAGGTAGTGTTATTAGAATCATTTGGTAGATGAGAAAACAGGAGTACAGAGGAGTTTAGCAACTCACCCCGGATCGCACAGCTAGGGAGTGGCAGAGCTAGCCATGGAACCCAGGCTGTGTAGCTCCAGAATCTATGCTCTTAATCACTGCTCTCTCTGCCAAATAGGATATGTCAATGTGCAAAAGGAGGATTACAGACCAGAACATAACAGTCCCTCCCAAAAAGAGGGCTTTGCAACTTGACACATTCATACTCACAGATAAATGTACTTGCAGGGGCTTGCAATAAACATTTAATGTTGCAGTGTCCTGTGTGCCACAGCTTGGTGGTAAGTGGAAAATAGAGCTGATGAAGAGTTTCCCTGGCTGGTCGCAGAGGGGGCCTTGGTTTTTAGGCTGTGAGCAACCCCATGGGAATCCTATCTTGGTTTTTATTGGGATTCAGCCTTGGAGGGAAGGGGATTACAACTGGCTTGTCCCTGGAGAGGGGGCATGCTCTGTGCTTGGTGACAAGAGGGTGTGGTTTAGGGCTGTGGTAGATGTAGGGACTGGGAAGCAGGAAGGAAGTGCCCCCCAGATGGGCTGGTGGTCCACCCTGGGTCCTCTGGGAAAGGACAGGCCTGTGTGGTTGGTCACATTAGTCTTACAGGGACAGCCAAGCTCTCTCCAGCCAGGAGAGAACCTCTCTGTGAAAGAGCCCTTTGCTGGCAGCCAAGAACCTGGAAAATTAAAAGTGGACCGGCCTCTCCTGATCTCAGAGGTGTCTCACCTTTTCTGAATGACTCTGCAGTTTGCCTCAAGATCACCTCTCATGACCCCAAATAGAGAAATGTTGCATTTAAACATCAAGGAGCCATTCATACCCGAAAGAAAGAGAGGTCCCCCTCCCTTGTCCCATTATGTTTCACATTTCAGCAGGGTCCAGAGGAAATGCCATCAGGAGCTGACCCAGAGTTGGGAGCCCCCTTCACCGCCCTGAAATGAACTTCACAGGCCCCTTCATGCCTCTACCAGCGTCATCGCCGGAGCGAGTCTGTGGAGCACAAATGGTTCCTGATTCACGATGGTTCGACTTAGGACTTTCCAACTTACGATGCTGTGCAGGTAAGCATTGTTTTTCACTTTCAGGACAATATTCCATAAATGACCCGAGCGCCTCGACACTTTATTAAAAATAGGCTTTGTGTTAGATGATTTTGCGTAATTGTAGGTTAATGTAAGTGTCTTGAGCAATATCAGATAGGCTAGGCTAAGCAATGATGTTCAGTAGGTGAGGTGTACTAAATGCACCTTTGGCTTACTATATTTTTTATTGATTGATTTTAGAGAGAGAGAGATCAATTTGTTGTTCCGCTTATTTATGCATTTGTTTTCTATACAATAAGGATTGTATAGGGATGATGAAAATTAAACGAGGTATTGTGATCATAAGGTCGTGGCACAGAGTAAGTTCTCAAAAGTGGCTATTATTATTATTGTTATCCCCCTAAAAATAAAAGAGAGCCCTCACGAAGCTTATTTGTACTCTAGTGAGCAAATAATGTAGACAGACGTCGTACCAAAAAGTGCTAGAAATGAGAATGCTCCGAGGGGGTGCTGTGGCAAGATGTGGCTCCCCTTGGAACTTGCCATCCTCTGAATCTGTCTGGCCTCTGGCCTTCTTTCTCTTCTACCTCTTTCAAACAAGAGATTTTTGTGGCATTTTCCCAAAGAATGACCCCATTTCTATTCCTGTAAAATTAGTCCTCTGTGGAGAGGGAGGAGTCTCCTTCAGGAGCCTGGGCTGGTTTCCCTGTCCCGGAGAGAAGCCCAGGCCTCACCTGGCCAGAATGCAGACCCCAGCCAGGGCCCGGGGCCCGGTGACATCAGCAGGAGTGAGAGCAGTGCCAGCAGTTCTGAATCTTCTTTCTAGGGTCACCGACCAGGCCCCACCACATCCACCCCATCTGCCCTCCATTTGTAAAGAAAATGGATTCCATCCGTCCCCTTCCGGAGCTATGGGCTGGACCAAGGGGCAGGGAGGCAGCTCTAGTGAGGATAATCAGTAATACCTCCACCATCGTCCTGCGATATACTGTGCATTTTCAAACACATACATAGTCTTGCTTTTTCCTTCCCCAAATGGTAGCTTACTTACTACACTTCTGCACCTTGCTTTTTTCACTGACACACACATAGAACTTCATGTCTACACATGGAGCTATATAATAGCTGGACGTATGTGTCAAAATTGATCGAACAAACCTCCTTTCCATGGAGATGTATGTTGCTCCCACTCTTTTGCTATTATAAATAGCACTAAGAGCCCGGCATACAAAAATGTGTGCACTCTGGGTTGGGGGGGGGTCCTTCAGCCCGGCCTGTGCCCTCTTGCAGTCTGGGACCCCTTGGGGGATGTCCACCTGCTGGCGTGCCTGGCCAGCCTGGGTGAGGGGCTTAGGGCCATTTGCAGGCTGGCCACAGCCCCTTCAGGGTTTGGGTCCCTACTGGGGTGCCTGGGCAGCCTGGGTGAGGGGCTGAGGACTATTTGCAGGCTGGCCACAGCTCCCATTGACCCAAGGTCCCAGCGAGGCTGGCTGGAAGCAGGTTTCTGGGGTTTATTTATCCTCTACAATTGAAACTGTTGCCTTGAGCGGAGGCCACAGCTGACCTAGGCAGGCAGTTTCCTCCGTTGCTGGCCTGCTGTTTGCTCTAGCTCCGTGGCTGCCGGCCACCATCTTAGCTGGGTTAATTTGCATATCATTGCTCTAATTGGCTGGTGGGCGTGGCCTGGCTGGTGGGTGTGGCTTAGGTGCAATGGAGTGATGGTTAATTTGCATATTACTCTTTTATTAGATTAGATTGCAAGGACTCACCTGGTATAAATGTCATTGTTTAAAGTTTTTATGTAGTTTAAGTTATCATGCTTTTTTGGCTTCTGGGTTTGAGTCAAACTTAAAACTTTTCCCTCTGTGATACTTAAAAAAAACACCCTCTGATTATGTTCATGTTAGTACTTCCATGGTTTTACTATGTAGATTCATACCTTTGGATTTTCTTTTATGTAAGTGTGGTGTTGGTGTCCACGTGAAGTGTTTTCCCCATCAGATGCTCTGCCCAGGCACTGCAGGCGATTATGCTGCACAGCTCAGGATCCAGCAGTTCATGCCATCGGTGAGAAAACAGAGGCATGTGGTCTAGCTCACTAGGGGAATAATTGGAAACAAAATTCCAATTAGAAACCAGTGACCATACCCCTTAATACAATAAAAAAAGGCTTTCTTTTGAGCCAGGCAACTACTTTTTTGAAAAAAATAATCAGTTTTTCTACTTTGGGATAGTTTTAGGGTTACAGAAAAATTCTGAGAATAGTACAGAGGGTTTCCATACACCTCAGACTCAGTGTCTCTGATGATGACTATCTTACATCAGCACGGTACATTTCTCACAGCAGATGAACCAGTATCCACGCATGGCTATTATCTGAAGTCCACACTTGACTTGAAAAGCACTTTACTTGTTCCACATTCCCACCCTGGCGACCACGTTACCCTGACGTGGGCATGTCTCCATAGGCTCCCCTGGGCAGGGGCGGTTCTCAGCCTTTCCTTGTTTTTGATGACTTTTCACAGCCTCATGGAGCTCATCAATATCTTGTAGAACGTCCCTCCATTAGGGCTTGTCTGATGTTTGCCCAAAGAACGGCCCCATTTCTATTGGGGAGAAAAAGACCTCCCCCCCGCCCAGGTAAAGGGTCATTCTCATGACGTCACATGCAGAGCGCCTCCCAACACCAGGACTTAGGACTGTTGATCTTGATTGTCTGCCCGAGAGTGTCCGGGGGTGTTGTCCAGGCACAGTGGCTTGTGTGCCCCCACCCCCACCCCCCTTTCCACACCACCCTCTTTGGAAGGAAGTCACTTGTGCAGCTCACAAGGGTGGGGAGTTATGCTCCACCTCCTTGAAATATCCACATGCCCATATATTGGTTGGAGTTCTTCTGCAGAGGGCACTCCTCCATTGCTTATTTAATTGGGCAGTTACTTATAATTCTACGTTTTAAACTGTCCATGAATAGATGTATGCCGGCAGAAATGAAAGGTGGACACGGTGTAAAAGTCAACAAACACGGCACAGAGGGAGACCCCTCTCTGACACCTTCCTCACCCAGCCGTGCAGCTCCCCACTCCAGAGACACCTTGTGTGCTTACAAACGTGTCCGAATATATCCTTGCCGCCCGCCCCTGTTTGCACCCAAATGGTAACTTACCAGGAACACTTGTTTACAGTTTGGTTATTTTTATTATACTTATAACCTTTTTATTTATTTGTATTTTTAAAAATATATATTTTATTGATTTTTTACAGAGAGGAAGGGAGAGGGATAGAGAGAAACATCAATGAGAGAGAAACACCGATCAGCTGCCTCCTGCACACCCTCCACTGGGGATGTGCCTGCAACCAAGGTACATGCCCTTGACCGGAATCGAACCTGGGACCCTTCATCCACAGGGCGACGCTCCATCCACTGAGCCACACCGGTTAGGTTGCTTGTAACATTTTTAGTGAGACGCCTGGGAAGTGGTATCAGCCACTGGACGGAGCGGTCTCGGATCTCCCGCCAAGGCCCCCACCCCCGGGCCGGGGCGCGGCACGGGCTCCCAGCACACGACCCCGCGCACACACCCGGCGCGCGCCCGCCCTCGAGGGGTCCCGCGCGGCGCGGGCGTGGGAAGGGCGCACCCCGCGCCCCGCCCCGGCCTCTGTGACGTCCGCGCCGGAACCTGGAATCCCGGCTCCGGAGGGAAGGCCAGGAGGTGGCGGCGGCGGCCGGAGCGGGTCTCCGGCGGCCTCTTCGGGGCGCGGCGTGGAGCGCAGCCATGAGCGAGTCCAGTGCCAGCGCGCTGCCGCCCGGCAGGCCCAGGAGGCAGCCCTTCGTCCACCCAGGTAGGGCGGCGGGACGCGCTCCTAGTGGTCGGAGGGCACGCGGCGCGGCGCCGGCAACGTGTCGAGAGCCCAGCCTCCTCCCTTCCCTCCTTGGGGGAAGGGGGTGCGGGGGAGAGCGGTGTCTCTTATTCCCGTTCTCCTTCCTCTCCCCCATCCTCACCCAGTTAAGAGGGCGCACGCCCCACCGCAGCAGCGCGGCATTGGGAGTCCAGTGCGAGGCGGCTCTGTCTTCCCGTTGCTGGCGGAGGGATCCTGGGCCAGTCTTCCAATAACTTTATCGGTTAAATGGAAAGATTCTGAGATCCCCACCAGTTCTAACATTCCGGGGTAGGAGGCACCAGCCCCCAAACCTTTCGGGGTTTACAATGAGATGAACCTGGAACCGCCTTCTGCCTCAGCTGTGTATGGCTGTGTGATCCTTGCCAAGTGATTTGCCTTCTCTGAGCCCCAGATTCTTAAGCAGTCAAGTGGGAATAGGATGCTGGTGGGATACAGCTGAGAGAAAAACGTGTGAGGTGCCTGGTACAGAGACAGCACGATAAATGGTAACCATGCGAGGATTATAATGTGATTTTTTTTTTCTCTCTCTCTCTCCTTGAGTGAAAGTTGTGTCTTGCTCTGTGAACTTTTACAAAATTATGGACAACCACCACCCAGGCAAGACAGAAAAGCTGCCAGCACCGGAGCAGGCTTCCTTGTAGCACGTGTGTCTTATATTTTTCCCTTAACAAAACACAAGGCTGCACTCTGAGTTCTGTCTGCGGTGCTTTCTCCGATTCAGTTTGAGAAGAGTGGTTTTGTTGCAAGGATTTACAGTAAAACAGGAGTTAGATCTGGGCATTAGACCCTTAGGTCTGGACTATTCTCAACGTTTGGAAGAAGAAAAAGAAAAGACATCCAGAGGGGACCCAAACCCTGGGACTTGCTCAGGAATCAGAATGCAGGCTGGGCTTGATGGTAATTCCTTTTCAGCTCATTATTCATCCTGTGGCATCAGCGTTAACCTTTCAAGAATGGCCATTTTAGTTGGTTTCTATTTATCATCCTCTTATTTTAGCACAATCACATTTAAGATGCCATGGTTTCCTGTACAGAAGGCGTGAGATTCATCTTTTTATGGATCTTTCCTGGGTGCTTAAGGGGACTCTAAGCATCTTTTTAAAAAAAATATATATTTTATTGATTTTTTTACAGAGAGGAAGGGGGAGGGATAGAGAGTTAGAAACATCGATAAGAGAGAAACATCCATCAGCTGCCTCCTGCACACTCCCTACTGGGGATGTGCCCACAACCAAGGTACGTGCCCTTGACCGGAACTGAACCTGCGACCCTTCAGTCCGCAGGCCCGACGCTCTATCCACTGAGCCAAACCGGTCAGGGCTCTGAGCATCTTTTTTATGAGTATAACTGGCCCTTCTAAAGTCTCCCCCAGACCTTGGACAGACGCTCTATCCACTCTATCCTTTGGGCTTGTACCCACTAGCATGGGTGGAAGGCTCAGAAGGGACATGTTTATAACTTTGTAGCACTTTGTAAAGCGTTATCTGTTATATGGGCATCATGGGAGTACAGTTGGAGGTGGGCAGGAAACATAGGGGATCTGGGTTATGGAATGGAGCTTGTGCCTCCTCTATCAGGGGTGGGGAGCGTCCAGTCCCGGGGCTGTATAAGGACAGAGAAATCGTTTGGTCTGGCCCTGCTAAGGCAATAAGGGTGAGTTAATTAAATGTTTGAACAAATACAGCAGGCTAATTTTTAAGTTGATAATGTTGTATGGCCTGTGAATGATGTTATAAATATCTGAATGGCCCTTAGCAGAAAAAAGGTTCCCCACCCCTGTATCTAAGTGATAAAACAGATCACACCACTCCCCTTCGTAATTACATTTTCAGGTGGCTTCCCACTGCTCTGAGTATAAATTCCAGGCTTTTCTTTGGTGGCCATCAAGGCCTGGTGATTTGACCCCAGTCTCCTCTCCAGGCCTTCATCACCCTTAGCCCATTCTGCTACACTGGCTGCCTTTCAATTCCTTCAGCATATCAGGGTGGTTTCTGCCTCAGGGCCTTTGCATCCGCTGTTCTCTTCGCCTCAACTACATTTCTCTTTGTTCTTTCTATGTCAGCCTCCCCTTCCCCCTCCTCCTGCCAGGTCTGCTCAAATGTCATTTCAGAGACGGGGACCTCTAGAGTCATCTTGTCTGAAGAAGTACCCCCAGCTCGCTTTCCCTGACCCATTACCTTGCTTTTTCCTTCAAAGCATTTATCACCACCTGAAGTCATCTAGTTTGATTGTTTACTTTTTTTGTTAGTTGTCTCTCCTTCTAGAATATGGGTGCCATGCAGAGCAGGGGCTTTGTCTTGTTCCCTGAGGACCTAGAACAATGTCTGTCACATAGTAGATGCTAAATTGTGATAAATAAATGAAAGAAGGGAGGGAAGGAGGAGAGGAGAGAGAGGCGAGGAGGGGACCACAGCTATACTGTAGTGATTGCAAGTCTAGACTCTGACACCCAGATACAAATCCTCATTTTCCCATTTATTGGATTTGCCTTTGGACAAGGCACTTAGCTGCTTGGTGCCTTAGTTTCCTTATGTATTAAGTGGAGATAAGAATAGTACCCACTTCAGGGTGTTATAAGGATTAAGAGAGTTGATTTATATAAAAAACTTAATGATTGTATTAGTTATCTATGCTGTGTTACATATCATCCCAAAACTTAGTGGCTTAGAACTGTGATACTCATTATCTTATAATTTCTGATGGTCAGTACTTTGGGAACGACTTGGCTAGGTGGCTCTGGCTCATGGTCTTTCATGAGGTTTCAGTCATGGTATCATCTGAAGGCTTGCCTGTGGCTGGAAGATTCCTCCTGAGATTACTTGCTCACACAGATGGCAAACTCACACTGGCTGCTGGCAGGAGGCCTTCGTTCCTTTCCACATGGACCTCCTAGGGGGCTGCTGAATGTCATCATGACCTGGTGGCTGGCTTCCCCCGAGCAGACAATCTAAGAGAGAGCAAAGCGAAAGCTGTAATACCTTTATGATCTGGTGTCAGAAATCACAGTGGTATTTCTGCAATGTTTTTTAAAATAGATTTTAACTGATTTCAGAGAGGAAGGGAGAGGGAGAGAGATAGAAACATCAATGATGAGAGAGCATCATTGATCTGCTGCCTCCTGCACGCCCCACACTTGGGGATTGAGCCCACAACCCGGGCATGTGGCCTGACCTCCAGTTTCATAGGTCGATGCTCAACCACTGAGTCACACTGGCCTGGCTCTGCAATATTTTATTGGCCCTGTTCAGTGTGGAAGGAACCTATATAAAGTTGTGAGTGTCAGGATATTGGGGGAGAGGATGCACCCTGGGGGCCCATCCTGGAGATTGGCTGCCATGGGAGTGTTAACTGTTGGTAATTAATACCCCTATCTCCTCTACTAGATGATAAACTCCAGGAGGGCAGGGGCTGGCCTTTCTGGCTCACCCTTGCATCTGCATGCTTAGCACAGTATTTGGTGCATAGTGGGCCTTCAGTAAATATTAGTTGAGGGACGCCCTTTGCGGTTTGGTCCCTGTCTTAGCTCCCATATCCCCCCACACCTGCTGTCTGCATGTTGCTTCTTGAGACTGAGAAGCTCTTTCTGTTCCCTCTCCCCCGGGGGCCATTACCATGCTTCTTTATAAGGCATACCGTTCTCCTCCTTTCAATCTGCTGTCATTTCCCTCTGGAAGTCTTCCCTGATTACCTCTCCTCCCACAGGCTGGTCTCTGTGTCCCTTCTCTATAATCCACACAGACCCTGGCCTCCGCTTTCACAGTATCCATTGAACTGTATTCTCGATTATCTTGAGTTGTTTTGTTCTTAAAAGTTGAGATGGGATTAAAACACTGCCTTAGCCTCTGATAAGCCCTGTCTGTGGAATCGTGGCCAATGACACCAAGTCCTCTGTGGCCACCCTGGCAGCTCCGGTTGCCTTGGTGACTGCCCTCTGACGCCTATATTATACGGATTTCCAAACCATGAAAATAATAAAGATTGAGTATAACAGAAAGTCTTGGTGGAGAGAATTCTATTCAACAACCTCCTATCTAGAGATCACTTTTCTGGCCCAGACATTGTATTGTTGCTGGAAATAAAATGCCTTGTGACCTCGAGCAAGTTACTTCCTCTTCTGAGCCCCCGTTTCCCTGTCTATAAAGTGGAGGTTCTGACAGGAGTAGAAGGTGGAGGACCACCTTGACCCAAGCCCCTAGAGAGGATTGTCATCCGAGCCTGTTCCTGCCTTCCGCTCAGTCTCCAAGAGGCTGACCTTCTCTCCCAGCCACATGCCGGTCACTCCCTGTGTTTCCTTCTTCATGTCTTTGCAGTTGCTGTTCCCTCTGCCTGACACACCCTTCACCCTGCTCTTCCAGGGCCACCTCCTCACACGTCTGATCTCAACTTGAATGTCACCTCCTCCAAGAAGCAAAAATCCTACCGTGGGCCTTCAGCCCCTTGGTGCCCGGCGTGTTTTTTGTTTGTTAACTAGAATGACTCTTCTTGGCTTTTCCCCTTTGCCAAGAGTTTTTGATATTCCCGTCACTGAGTACTTCATACCAGCCCATCCTCAACTAGCATGCATGCAGTGACTGTTTTTCTAATTGAGGTATAAGTCACAGTTCGGCAGCATTTAGTACATTCGCACCAGAACGCAACGCCCAGTAAGCAGTCACTCCTTATTTGCCTCCCCCGCCCCCCACTCCCCGCGGCCCCAGGCTACCACCAGTCTGCTTTCTGTCCCTATGGATTTACCTGTTCTGGACATTTCATATACATGGAATCATAGAATATGTGACCTTTTATGGTGTTTGTTTTTCATTTTTGTTTTTCACTTAAAATAAGTATTTTTTTTTTTTTAAATTGATCTTAGAGGGAGGAAGAGAGGGAGAAAGAGAGAAAGAAACATCGGTGTGAGAGAGAGACATTGATCGGTTGTCTCTTGCACACACCCCCACCAGGGGTCGAATCCACAACCTTTTGGTGTAGGGGACAACACTTCAACCCCCTGAACAACACTGGCCGGGGCAATAGGATGTCTTTGAGCTCCATCCCTGTTGTCGCATGTGTCAGTACTGTACTTGATTCCATTTTTTGGAATACTATTTCATTGTGTGGATATAGCACAGTTTATCCATTCACCCACTGATGCGAATTTGGATTGTCTCCACCTTTTGGTGGTTGGGGAAAATGCCGCTGTGAAGATTTATGTACAAGTTACTGCTTTAACACCTGTTTCCAGTTATTTGGGGCATACACCCAGGAGTAGAATTGCTAGATGATATGGTAATTCTGTGTTTAACTTTTTAAAAATATTTTTAAGTGATTTTTAGAGAGACAGGAAGGGAAAGGGATAGAGAGATAGAAACATCGATGAGAAAGAAACATCATCGATTGGCTGCCTCCTGAATGCCCCCTACTGGAGATCAAGCCCAAAACCTAGGCATGTGCCCTGACCGGGAATTGAACCGGTGACCTCTTGGTTTATGGGTTGACACTCACCCACTGAACCACAAAGGCCTGGCTCTGTACTTAACGCTTTTGAGGAAGGGCCAAGCTCAGAGACTCCTGACACTTCTGTGGGGAGTGACTATGACCATTAGCTCACTGTTTAGTGGGCGAACCAAAGTGACTCATCCAAGATGATCAGATCACCATGAAGTGGTGGCTGGACAGGCTTAAAACCTATAATGGCTCCAGGGCCACTGACCACTCCTCTCTCCTCCTCTAGGGCACCACTCTTAGGAGGGGACCTGGAGGGCCCTGCTGGGACTATTTGTATTGATCCCACTTGGCAGATGTCTGGGCCTCTGAAGCAGGGAACCCCTAGAGGGTGAAGGGATCAAACTAAACAGGTCCATTAGACTCCTGTGAGGGGAGGTGGAACTTCTTTGGTTTTTAAAGATAAATGAAGAGAACCTCTGGTGGTAGTTTTTATGGAACTGCCTGGCTTTGGTGCGAATCCTAACGTGGCCAGTTATCAGCTGTGTGACCTTGAACAAGTCCTGTTGCCTCTGTGAGCCTCCGTTTTCTTATCTGTAAAGCAGAGATAATCATCCCCCTCTGCTAGGGTCCCCAAGAGGATGATATATGGAGATGAGCATGTCAAGAATCTAGCACCACACCGGTTCTGTGCACTTGAAGGTCGCTGTTGGCATTATTATTATTATTCGGGCCTTCCTAGCTCTAATGTTAGAAGATTTACAACTGCATGTGTTGTGTGCCTGTACTTCCTGGAGATACGCTGTTAGATATTTATAGAGTTAAACAACTATTCTTTGGACTGTTTTATTCTAACAGAGTGTATTAAAATTGAAGTAACCATTCAACCTGCAGTGTTATCCTCCCCCCCTCGCCCCCCCCCACACACAGGTGTCCCAGAGGGAGGGATCCTCTGCAGGTTTAGAACAGCTGGAGACTGCATGGACCATTTTCAGGCTGCAATGATTTGCTGGTGAGCCAGCCATCTGGCTTATCCACCCTGCCCCCTCCCTGTCTGCAAGAGGCTGAATTCTGCCCAGCAACTCAGGTCCATATTAGTCCCAGAGGCCCCCAGTGGCTTTTGGCGTGTGTTTATTTCTTTTAGGAAGTGAAGAATTTAGAGGGATAAAAGGGGGAAATAACTTTTCAGTGTTGTAACCTTTGTTGTAGTCTGGTTGCTTTTTAAAGGAGCATTGTTTGGGTGCGGGACCGCCCAGAGCTTCTGTGGGGCCTTCCCGCCACCCGCCAGGAGGAGGAGGAAGGGAACTGACCTTGAGCCTTAAGCATGCTCCAGGCGTGGGGCCTAGTGGTGAAAGAGGCAGACCAGGTGCGTGCTTTCACGAAGCAGGGGAAACACTGAACAGGTGAAGACATAAATGGAGTAGTTACAGTTCACCAGAACTGCTGAGAAGGAAATAACAGGTGATGGCATAGGGAGGAGGGGGCCCTGCCTAGACGGGGCGGGGGGAGGGTGGGCGTGGGGGTTTGGGGGGGTCCGGAAGGCCTCTCTGGGGAGGGGACTTCGGCGCTTGAGGCTGAGGATGCAAGGAGTCGGTGCAGGTGACTCTCTGAAGTGCAGGTGAAAGGGTGTTCAGAGGGAGGCACTGGAAGAGCAAAAGGTTGGAGTGGGAATGACCTTGGTGTGTTGGAGGAGGCTCCCAGCAGGTGCTTAAAGGAGGAGATGGCATGAGGTCAGGCAAGCAGGAACCAGCTCCTGAGGCTCCGCTAAGCCCGGGTCATCTGTTTGATTTTGGTTTCAGATATGTAACTTTCTTGCATTCCTTACAGCAACTCAGTGAAGTAGGTGTTATTTGCCCATTTTATCCCTGTGGAAACGGAGGCTCTGAAAAGTTACGGGGCAAGCCCCTGAAACAGAAGGACATGATGGTGTGAACCAGAGCCAGCGCGCCCATGCATTCACTTGACAGATGTTTATTTGAGCACCTGCTGTGTGCCAGGCCCCGTGCTGATCACCAGGGGTGTCAGAGTGAGGAAGACTTGCTGGCATCTTTGCCCCCAGGGTTCAGACTTTAGCTCAACCTGCGCGGAGTTCTTGTCTTCTCCGAACTTCCACATTGCAGAATCAGTGATGCATGAAGTCATTTTGAGAATCACAGGAGGTAAGCATGCAGAGTTTGGCATAATCATGGCACATGGTAGATACTAGTTGTCATGAATGTCACCCCCCAGGAAAATCTCTTGGAGGGATCCTGGCCAAGGAGGATAAACTAGCCACATGGGGAGTAGCTTGGTCCTTAGCAAGAAGATCCCCCCCCCCCCCCCCCCGCCACCGCAGATATAATTCCTTTTTTTAAAAAAATAAATCTTTATTGTTCAGATTATTACAGATGTTCCTTTTTCTAAACCCCCATAGCTCCCCTCCACCTGGTTCCCCCCAGCATCTCGTGCTCTTCCCCCCACCACTGTCTTCATCCATAGATGTAAGATTTTTGTCCAGTCTCTTCCCACACCCCTCGTCCCCTTCCCTCTGAGAATTGTCAGTCCATTCCCTTTCTATGCCCTTACTTCTATTCTGTTCACCAGTTTATTCTGTTCATCAGCTATTTGTATTGACTTAATTGTTATATTCACTGGTTGATAGGTATTTGTTGTCACTTTGTTGTTTATAATTTTTATCTTTACCTGTTTCTTCTTCCTCTTCTTAAAGAATGCCCTTCAACATTTCAAATTATCCTGGTTTGGTGGTGATGAACTCCTTTGGCTTTTTCTTGTCTGTGAAGCTCTTTATCTGACCATCAATTTTACATGATAGCTTTGCTGGGTAGAGTAATCTTGGTTGTCGGTTCTTGCTGTTCCTCACTTTGAATGTTTCTTGCCACTTCCTTCTGGCCTGCATGGTTTCTGTTGAGAAATCAGCTGACAGTCATATGGGTACTCCCTTGTAGGTAATTAACTGTTTTTCTCTTGCTGCTTTTAAGACTCTCTCTTTGTCTCTTGCCCTTGGCATTTTAATTATGATGTGTCTTGGTGTGGTCTTTCTTGGGTTCCTTTTGTTTGGGATTCTCTGTGTTTCCTGGACTTGTAAGTCCATTTCTTTCACCAGATAGGGGAAGTTTTCTGTCATTATTTCTTTAAACAGGTTTTCAATATCTTGCTCTTTCTCTTCTTCTGGCACTCCATAATTCTGATGTTGGTATGCTTGAAGTTGTCCCAGAGGCTCCTTACACTATCTTCATATTTTTGGATTCTTTTTTCTTTTCTGGTTAGCTGTTTTTTGCTTCCTGGTATTTCATATCTTTGACTTGATTCTTGAGATCTTCTGGTCTGCTGTTGGATCTCTGTATATTATTCTTTATTTCAGTCAGTGTATGCTTAATTCCTGATTGGTCCTTTTCCACTTTTTTGGTATTCTCATTAAGATCCTTGAAGGTCTCACTTAGTTCCTCAGAGGTTCGTAGAAGACTCTTGAGTAGCTTTATAACTGTGGTTCTGAACTCTATATCCAGTCGTTTGCTTTCCTCTGTTTCTGTCATTTGTGATCATTTCTTTGTCTCCGCATTTTGGCTGCTTCCCTGTGTTGATAGAGTGGTGTTTTCTGTCCCAGCTGCAGTCTGTTAATTTAGGCTGCAGGCAGACAGGCGAACAGCTTGGGGCGGGGTCTCAGAGTCACTGGGGCAGAGCAACCCGTGATGGCTTCCCCTCAGCCGGCTCTGGATTTTCCACGCCCTGGCATCTGTGTGTCCCTGAGTCCCCGAGTCTTGGAGCTCCGCCTCAGTGATCGCTGCGAACAGCTCTGCTAGAACACCACTGTCGTCTTCCGCCCCGTTGCCAGACCGCCTGCACAGCATTCAGTGCGACCCCAGAGCTTGTAAACCCTTCCGAGCCGCGGACCCAGGTGCAGCAGCTGCCTCCACCCTTTCGTGCCACCGCCACCCTTTCTCGCGTCCGTACCTCTCTGTTTTGGTGCCGAGAACTTCTACTCAGTCTCAATGCACTCCTTCTCTTGCCTTCTAGTTGTAAAGCTTCCACTCCCTTGGTTCTGGAGTATGGTTGTTTAGCTTTATTGTTGTATTTTTTTTAATGTGTTTGTGGGAAGCTGCGCATTCAGGTATATACCTTATGCTGCCATCTTGGTTCTCCAGATATAATTCTTCATGTTCATTAAGTTCACCAGTAAATAATGTCAACCCATGGTCATTGGCAACAATTCAACACCAACAGGAATCCTCAGTTTGGGGTGCGATGAAGAAGGAAACTTTATTCAGTGGAAAATAGCTCAATTGTGATAGAGCACAGCTGTGAAAATAGCATGGCTGGGAGGCAGTCCTAGGACCAGGAGGACCTGAGGCCAGGCCCCTGTCTGCTCTGCTTCTTGCTGGTCTGCTTTGCACTGTGCTGGTCTCCTCAGCTCTGCTCCAGTGAGGTGTCTTCAGTGCTTTAGCTCCACCAGGGAACCCACTCTTTTGTCTTCAGTGGAAAGGGAAAATGTGCTCTCAGAGCCAGCAGGGAGCTGGCTTATAGGGACAGAAGTCCCCGCCCCTGGTCCCTGATTAGTCTGTCATCTTGCAAATGAGGACTCCAGATCCTCAAAGTTTGATGGGTCCAAAAGGCACTGTCCTGATTGGTCAGAATAGAAGCTCTCTGGCTGGCTGGAGCCACACATCTCCAATTGGATGGGGAAAGCCTTAATGCTTTTGGCTGAAATAAGATTCCACGAACTCCATTGGGTAAGGGCCAGCTCAGATGGCAGGAACACAGTGCAGGTATGCAGTTCAGTGCAGAGGCAGGTAGTTCAGAGCAGGCTTCTCTTTGAGGTGCAGTTTGCATGAGAGACCCCTGTGTAGGAATGGCTGCTAGGCTCTGTATTGTTGTTGTATTACTATTTTTTTTAAGTTTGAGCCCAGTTAGCCAGCAGGAGTCATCTTTAGTAGGTATCTTCTTTCTCAAGTCTCATAATAATTTGAGTCACTTCACCAGTAAATAACTACCCATGTATAGCACAGTGTCCCAAGCACTGCTCTAAGCCAGAGGTCTACAAAGCACAACCCACAGGCCAAATCCATGCCACACCTATATTTATGAATAAAAATTTTAAAAAAATATATTTTTATTGATTTCAGAGAGGAAGGGAGAGGGAGGGAGAGAGAGAAACATCAATGATGAGAGAGAATCATTGATTGGCTGCCTCCTGCAGGACCCCCACTGAGGATCGAGCCTGTAACCCAGGCATGTGCCCTTGAGCAGAACTGAACCCGGGACCCTTCAGTCCCCAGGCTGACACTCTATCCACTGAGCCAAACTGGCTAGGGCTGAATAACATTTTATTAGAACACAGTTGTGCCCATTTACTTGTGGCTTATGTAGCTTTCCTGCTACAATGTCAGCGTTGAGTAGTTGTAACAAAGACCATGTGGTAAGTAGTATTTACTCTCTTGTCCTTCACACAAAAAGGCTTATTTTCTAAGCACTTGATTCAGCAGAGCTGCTTAACCCTGAGGATGGCTGTGCGAGGTGGAAACTACTGTCCCTATGTAACACGTGGGAAACGGCTCGGAGTGGGTAAGAAACCTGCCAGGGCACACGGGTGGCAGCGGACTTGGGAGGCTATGCTCCTGACCACCAGGTGATGTTACCTCCTCAAACAGATGGAATCAAAGTAACTGCTCCATTGACAGCCCACGGGATGCTCCCCGGGCTTGAAAACCAGGAGGCCTGGGGCCCGGGCCCAGCATGGTTCTGATGACCCAGTTAGTCACTGCTCCCGTAGGCTGTTTGCTCATTGTTTATAAGGCCTTGGACCCAGCCTGTCCCCAGGCCCCACCCTGGTGCCAGGTGCCATGATTCATGCAGGCCCGCCCAGCCCCGGAGTTCTGAAGTCTGGCAGGTAGAGGAGGCTCCCAGTGCTCCTGGCTTCTCCCCTCTCAGACGAGGCTCTGGGCTCCTGTGAACCTGAGGCCCCTCTACATTGATCAATACTTGTGTGGCTCTGGGGAAGTAAGTTCAATGAAGTCTGATCCAATTAGAAATTCACATAGCAGTTTCCTCAGTCTCACCAGCCACGTTTCCATTGCTCAGTAGCCATGCATGGCCAGTCATCACCACATTAGACAGTGCAAATGTAGAGCGTTTCTACCACTGCAGAGGGACAGTGCAGCCTGACACACGATGCCCTGGCATGGCGCATGGTCACACCAAACTGCATGACCCAAGGACAGAAATAGCCACAGAGCTGACTGAGAGGTCCTGTCAAATCTGAGTTAGAGCATGTCATTCCTCTGCCATAGTCTCACCTTGGCCTATAGACCCTGGTGGCCTTGACTCCTACCCTAATACCCCCCTAAGTGCTAACTCCTCTCCGGTCCTGTTCCTCAAACTGGCTGGGCATGGTCCTGCCACAGGGCCTTTGCACCTGCTATTCCACCTAGCTATGTGGTTCTTCCTCTCCCTTTAAGCTTGGCTCAAACCCACCCTTGCCTTATTTTTCTCCACATATTGCCTGAAATGTGTTGTTCTTGCTTATTTACCATCTGCCTCCTCTAGCTAGAATATAAGTCCCATAAAGGCCAGGGAATTTGTGAGTGGCCTCTCCACTCACAAAGGGGGTAGAGCAGTGATGAGTCTCTGGCCTCGGAGGTTTATGAGCACTTGGTGGAGATGTCAGCAGCTTTAACTAGATTCCCTGGTCTGTGAGCCCCTGGTTCAGACCCTTGGGTAGCTGTGAGCACAAATTAATCAGGGACCCCCACCTCTGATTAGCATCCAAAATAAAACCAATGTCAAACCATAGAATATAAGTATAAAGAAATCCAGGAAGTTCTGAAATTGATGTCCACATGCTTTTAGTAGTAATACTAAACTGGGTGAGCATATGCCATCTGATTGTTTCTGAGCAGTAATGGCAGAGCATGTTCCTAACTGTATGTGTGAAGTACCTAAAATAGGAAGAGTGTAATATATGGTCAACATCTCAATACTTTTTTGCCAGCTTTTTCCCTCCAACTTTAATTTTTTTTTAATTGTGAAAAATATCATCTAAACTAATAAAAGTGAAATAGTAAAATTAACCATTTCTCTGAGTCAGGGTAAGCCACGCCCACCAGCCAATCAGAGCGGCTGTATGCAAATTATCCCAGCCAACATGGAGGCCGCCACTCACGGACCTGAGTAAACGGCAGTTTCCATTGCGGCAGGAGCGAAAGTGAAGCTGCACCTGCTCCACTTAAACTGGCTCTTGCGAAACAAAGGTTTGAAACAATATAACAATCATAGAATCCTCGGGAGGTGAAGGAAAGAGCAGCCGGGGCCTAACCAGTAAAAGTAACAATTGTTTCATTATAGACGCTGCGAGGTGAGGCAGAGGAGGCTTCCTTAGTAGTTAGAAGCCGCCTTAAAGGAACAGTGTATCAATTATAGAAGATAAACAAACTCCAGAAACCTGCGTCCAGCCAGCCTTGCTGGGACGTTGGGTCAGTGGGAGCTGTGGGCAGCCTGAAAGCCCCTCACTCAGGCTGTTCAGGCACACCAGCAGGTGGACATCCCCCGAGGGCTCCCAGACTGTGAGAGGGCACAGGCGGGGCTGAAGGACCTCCTGAGTGCACAGAGCGGCTGCAGGGCGGGACAGCGCAGGACCCAGGACCCGTGAGTGGGAAAGAGGCAGCAGGGTTGGAGGGCACCGGGAAGCGGGTAAGAGGTGGCAGGGGGTCGGCGGCCTGCTTGGTGGGCTTCCCAGGCCCTTTGCGGGGCATCGGGGAGCGGGAAAGAGGCGGCAGGGGGTTGGCAGCCTGCTTGGTGGGCTTCCCAGGCCCTTTG
>PVJC01003648.1:0-68832 GCA_004026665.1 Murina feae
ATGCTCTCTCTGAAGGTACTAAGGCAGAATTTTTCCTTGCTTTTTTTTAGCTTCTGATGGTTGCCAGCAATCCTTGGCATCCTTGGCTTGCAGGCACATTGCTCTAGTCTCTGCCTCTGTCATCACATGACATTCTTCCTGTGTGTCTTATGTGTTCATGTTTACGTGGCATTCTCATTTCTGTATCCATGTCCTAATTTCCCTCCTTTTATAAGAAAAAAAAGTCATTCTATTAGGTCCCACCTTAATCCAGTATGACATCATCTTTACAGATGATTACATCTACAAAACCCTATTTCCAAATAAGGTCACATTCTGATATTCCAGGCAGACATGAATTGGGAGGGGACACTATTCAACCCAGTATGATTTCTATGCAAGCACTGGTTAGATTCCCACCTGTTCCAAGGAGTCTGAAGAACAGGGCTATCTGAAGGACATTTGCAAACAAAATAATTGCCCATGGAAGAGCAGTGGAAGGAAGGTGACATAATTCAATGAAGAAGTACAACAGGAAAACTTCCAGGAGCTTTGGCTGAACCAACCTCTTTTTTGGACGCAGCTCTCTAAGTGGGGCATCTTCTACCCAACTCTCATACCATCTACATGAGGACAGACAATGTCTGGGCATCATGCCAGGCACTCTATACACATAAAACTGTCACCTCCATAAGAGAAGGGAAGAAGCTAAAGTTCACGGATATAAAGCAATCAGATCCATGTCATACAGGAGAGCTAAGGCCTGAACACAGCTCTGCCTGACTCCAAAGCTGATGATTCACTTTTTATTTCTCAGACCCAAGTGATGCAGAAGTATTCAAAGCTGATGCCTCATTATTTTTTTTATCTTTGAGCCCTTTCTCTCTCAAAAATTACCATTTCATTCATTCTGTACCTGAAACATATCATTTTCTTATTCTACAAAATATGAGAACTGGAAGATACCTCAGATACAACAATTACATTATGTACACACTGAACACCAGAAATGATAACTGAATGACCTGTCCAAGATCAGAGGAATATCTTAGTGACCAAACTGGGAATAGATGCTCAGATTCTCTGGCTTCTTGTCCAACTTGGCAACATGTAGCCTCTCTAGCAGCATGTAGTAGTAGTCTATGTGGTGAGACCATATCTCACAGATAGGTCAGCATAGTGGTTTGGTCAGCATGATGGTTTGAGGTATTGGACACCCTTGGCTTGCCACTTATTTATGTGGGCCAGCCACATAATATCTTAGTCTACTAGTAAGTGATCTGAACTATAACATGGAGGTAATAAAAGCATGAGTCACTTAGTATCTAGTATCTTAACAGGATTGTCGAGAGGATTAAATGTGCAGAGAATAATAGTGCCTAGTATACAGTAAGTGCTTAGTATAATTTAGTTGTTGGTAGCAGTTTTGTTGTGGTTTATTACTACTCTATTATTATTATTGTCATTATTATCATCCAATAAAAAGCTACAAATGAGTGGATTCAGTGTTCTTAATAACCATACATTTTTAGCAGCCACACTGGTTGTCAGTCCTCATTCAAGGACACAATGATATAGTGATTTCCTAGTCCTTCCTCATAATTAACTTCAATCTAATTTCATAGTCTACTTTATGCTGGTCTGAATGCCATGTTTTTCTGTAAACACAAAATGTGAAAAGGGTCTATCTACTGGTTTTAATTTCCCTGATTATGTGAGTGCACATTTAACCGCCTTCTTCCAGGGATCGTGGCTCATTTAGTATCCTGAAAGATTAGTACATCCTGACTCTGACAAATCTTTGCTCTTGTCTCTCTCTCTTATCTCTGTCAGTCTCAGGAAGGCAAACCCTGGGAAAACTACACAAACAGCCCCAAATATTTGGAATTGGCACTGTCCTCACATGCCTCTCTGGAAGCTTAGAGCATTTCTCTTTCAGTTTTATTCTTTCATTAGCCCAAGGCTTGCTAATTAATTGGAATTTTCCAAGGCTTTTGTTGTTGTGACAAAAGCAAACAATGCCAAAGCTCATTCCTTCTTGTTAAAGAGGCCCATCCATCCTCCCAAGAGTAGCACAGAAACAGTAGGGATAAGAGGGAGGATTAAGTCCACTTTGAAAGGGTCAGACTTCATGAGTTCCTGCACGCCCCTCCTCTGCCCACAGCTGCCTTCATCTTCACCAAAACTGATTTATGGGAAGTGACATCTTAACCATGGCTTTTATCCTTCCAAAGGAAAGGCTGCTTAGGATCTAAAATTAGATTGCAGAGAACATCCTATAAACAGGGAACAAGTAATTCTGGGGAAGCAAAAGATATTGTATTAGGTGAGAAGGCTATTGGAGAACAAAAGTTTGTGGATCAGGGAGGAAAGGAGTAAAACCCAGACAAGCACTTCCAAGCAAGACACAGACCAGACTGAACAGAAATAAAAATATGATTAATCTTGGCAAAATAGTTCTGCTTAAACCAAAGATAGCTGAGCAGCTGGAGGCTAGGAGGAGGAAGGGGAGTGGTGAGAGATTAATTCTGAATTCTGATCTCAGTTTCCATTTCAAGTGCTCATGCTATGATTTGACACACTAGGTTACTTAGAACCTGTGTAAACTCTCACGGGCTGTGACTCATCCCATAGTGAGAGATTCTGAAGCCCCTCTGCCTTTGAGATTCCATGGATGCAAAATAATGCAGATTGGAGGGGTCCTCAAACATGGTGACGTGGCCACTCTCAACATCATCCCTGCAGAGTTCACCTTCATGTAAACATCTATTGGAATATTCAAGGCCAAAAAAATCAGCCTATGCTTTTTAAACCACATTATTCTCCATAGGAAAAAAAGGTCTTCTAATTAAATAGTTTATAGCAAATCAGTCCAGTTACCTAAGGTGTCACATGATTTTAACAAGTTCTTGCACAGATATCCAGATAGAAATGTCCTTGAATGAGGCAGCTCCTGCATTGAGTGTCTGCCCCCTGGTGGTCAGTGCGCATCATAGCATCCGGTTATTCCACCGTTCAGTCTATTTGCATATTACCCTTTTATCATATAGGAACTAGAGGCCCAGTACACAAAATTCGTGCACTCGAGGCGGGGGGGGGGGGCGGGGCGGGGGAAGTCCCTCAGCCCAGATTGTGAGAGGGCACCGATTAGACCAAGGGAACCCATTGGTGCACAATTGGGGCCAGGGAGGGATGCAGGAGGTTGGCCAATTGTTGGAGGGACTGCGGGAGGGTCCAGGGCATGTCTGGCCCATCTTGCTCAGTCCTGATTGGCTGGACCTCAGCAGCAAGCTAACCTACTGGCTGGAGTATCTGTCCCCTGGTGGTCAGTGCACATCATAGCGAGCAGTTGAGTGGCCTTAACATATCATTAGCATATTATGCTTTGATTGGTTGAACAGACTACCAGATGACCGGACACTTAGCATATTACACTTTTATTATATAGAATGGCAGTCAGAAGGGAGAGCCTGAAAATGGGCTAGAACCAGGTTCTGGGGGTGTCAATAAATACAAAGTCTTTAAAATGCCTATAAAACATATTTTCTCACATCTGGACACACATATTGTGTAACATGAAGCTATACCCAGCCTTCATTACAGCAGAACATGGAGGGGCTCCAAAATGCCTCCCTCTCCACACTGATGAAGGGCAAGTCAGTCCACTCACCTAAGGTGCTACATAATTTTTGAACAAGTTCCTGCACAGATATCTACATAGAAATAAATATATATATATATATATATATATATATATATATATATATATATATATATGGCAGTTAGAAGGAAGAGCCTGGAAATGGGATAGGACCAGGTTCTGAGGATATCAATTAGTACAAAGTCTTTAATTTGGGTAAGATTGTTTATGGATCATATATATAGGGGGTGCAGAAAGGACAAGAATGGAACTCCAAGAATCTCCAATACTTAGGGCTGCAGTCAAAAAAGAATCTATAGAAGAAGAGAAAGTGTGTTCTGGATGGTGTGGGGTGAGAAGGAGGGAGTAAGGTGGGAGGGGAAAACACCACAATATTTAAATCCACAGACTCTGAAGTGAGACCACTTTCAAAAACTATTGCCCATGATTAATATGTTTAGTAAGAAGCAACCAGGAATAGGATATATAAGGTATGGGTGACTAGGAGCATCTCAGAGCTTTTCCTAGAACTACTCTAAATACACTAAAGAGTAGAAAGGAAAACAGCTCATGAGACATCGGGGAAAACCCCCATAATTCAAAGAGACCACAGGGTGAGAAAGATGGGGTCCCCAAGACAACCTTTACCAACAAAAGAAGCACATGATGTTTGGTTGCCTATGAGATGATGTGGAGATTAAACCATAAAAATAACCACTCTTCAAGATGTAGCAGAGTAAAAGAGAGCTATACTAGAGATGTGAATTCAAGTTCTAGCCTGACTGCCAACCAGCTGCACATCCTTGGAAAGGTTCCTTCTCCTTCCAGAACTTGAGCTTTATACATGCACAAGGGTCACTAAGGCCCCTACCAGTTCTCACCACTTAGGATTTTGGGAATTCTGTAAATTAGCCTAAGGCTACAACTTAAAGCATAACACTGGTGAAAACCTAGGGACCAGTGGAACTTCAGCCTTTTGTATTGTTAGCATGAAACAGAGAACCCAAGATTCACCCAAAGTTTAATTAAAGGGATTGGTAAGATGTAGAGACAGCCATTTTGTCCCTCCTCTGCTTTGTCCTCCTCTGTTTGCCCCCAAACCAGAGATGAGAAGAAGGAAAAGGATAAAATCAACTGAATAAAGGATGAAACCAAAACAGTGTTTGTGTTCCTATTCACCAGCAACTCCAATAAAGCTGGTGGGGGGAGGGGGAAAAGGCTGGAGGGAGGTGGTGGATATAAGACAAACATGCACACAATATTGATTCAAGTGGAGAATCAAAAGTAAGCTCGATTACTGTTGGATCCCAAATAATAAAGACCATACCTAAGTAATCCACAGCCCTCATTTTACCATTGAGAGGAATGACTCCCAAGGTGAAATGAATCATCCAAGAGCAAACAGTGATACACAGCTGGAACAGAGGCTCATGTTTGCTGATTCAATTCCGTACTGAGTCCACAGAAGTATGCATCTAACTGGTCAAATTCCAAATAATGACATTCCCAAATAGGAGATTTTGTGGGGGAATACTTGACTACAACTGCTAAATTCCTAGGAAATCTTTGGATTTCTCCATTCTCATGGAAAGCTGAGAGAACAAGCGGGAAAGAAAAGTAAAATACATTAAGCCCCTTCTACATGCCAGACATTCTGCTGACTGTCTTCACATAAGTCCTCACCTAAGCCTTACCACAGTGAGTCCTCACAGGCTTTGAGCTCGCTGAGGAGAGGAGCAGTGTCTTATTCATCCATGAACCCTCAGTGTCAGACAGAGTTCTGATACACAGTAGGAGCTCAATATGTGCTTGGTGAATGTGTAAAATTTTCCTGGTGCATAAAGTGAAGATCAAAGAGATTAAGTAATGTATTCAAGGTGGTCGTGTTGCTAGTAGAAAATGGCAGCATGGGAATTCGCATTTGGCATTGTCTGACCCCACAGTGCACTCCTGTTTCTTTCACGGCAAGTGCTAACTGCTTTGTGTTTTACAACCCCAACATCACTTCTTTTATAATGGATGGACTGGCTGATTTAGATCATGCTTCTGGTTATTACATCCTCTTCTTTGAACCTTAGGTTGTTACCGAAGCGTTCTCCAATATGCTATTTTGGGTCTGTTTACTCTTATCCAGCAGCCAAGCATGATCAGGATCTTTAAGGACACTGATGAGAACACACTCAGAAGGGCCAGCAGCATGGAGGCACAGAACACAGGAGGGACACGTCGCTAAATGCAATCTTTCCTTCCCTCTTTGATAGCAAAGCTTTCCATTTAAAACAGCAAATAAATCAGACCAATTTCTCTCTCCTTCTCTCTCTCTCCCTTTCTCTCCCCCACCCCCAAAGCTTCAGACTAGCTCTCTATATCCAAAAATTAAGGTCCTCCCCTAATTACATATATAACAGAATTCATGTCTTTCAGATATTTTTTTACTTGAGGCTATTAGGTAGACTCTATTTGTCCCATCCAAGAAGCCCAGAGAAATGGATTATGATCCAAAACAGACTACATTTGAACAGTTCTGTATATTATATGCAAATAAATGTTCCCACAACAAAGTCACTAAATGAATGTTACTATGCTTGATTAGAGGGATAAAATTGAATTGTGATAAAAGCGAGTTGTTTAAAGAATCTTTGGTTCATGCCTACCAAATTATCCTGAACAACATATGCTGAACAAAGGCTCTGATACTCATAGTATTAAGTAACAAAAACATTTGAGGAATAAGCCAACATTTTTACTTTATAAATGATTTATGTATCATTTTCTGGCTTTACTGTGTTGTAACTGTCCTCCAAACCTTTGAAGTGTCATATTCTTGCTGTTGTACGCTGTTTTCTTTAATGCTGGAGGCCATGTTGGGACACTGAATGGTAAATTAAACAAGAAACTCTGTAAAATAGACATAAGCCTTGGCCCCTGGTTAGGCCTAATCACTGAAACATCCTTCTGTTTAATACACATTCTCTAACTGACATTTAACCAGAATATCTGGTTAATAAAAATCACAGTAGCAAAGTTAGAAAATATATGTTATTTAACTTATAAATGATGAGCTATTTAAATTAAGCTTCACTGAACGTTCTCATGTTTTTTTTTCCCTATGGGGTCAAAGATCATCACTACCATCTTCAGTGAGGAAGAAGGAGAGAACTGATTGTCCTGTCTCTACATTTCAGGCGTCTCCAATCCTAGTCAATTCTTGGCCAAAGCTCTGCTGCTGACAGACATTGTCTCCTGGTAGTTCTCTGAATTTTAATCTCATAAATGAAACCTTTACTGCTTGTCATACACAAAGAAAGCATGAAGAATGACATCAAAATTTCTACTTTTCATTCACTGACCTTTAAAAAACTAACATCATTACTAGCCCCAGATTCTGGAAGTTACTCAACAGCTTTGAAAGCCCTAAAGAAGTTTACCAAGTTTTCCAGATAACTCCATGGTGTTGTCAGAGGTGAGATCTGCAGATGTTTTAGTGTAGAGAGGCAGAAAGAAGATGAGAGAATGAGATGAAAGATCTAGGTGCTAATCTCACAGCTGCCATTTACATGAGATCCAGGATTTTTCTTTGCTATAAAGGACACTGGGTCAACTGATGAAATCACTATGGTCTATATATTCTGTAATGGTATGTATCAATATTAATTGCCTAATTTTTTTAGGAACTACACATTAAAGAACAGAAATAAAGAGGTACAATGTTTGCAACTTACTCTAAATTAGTTCAGGAAAAAAGAGATGGGAAATAATGAAGCAAATAGGATAAAAATTAGCATTTGGGAAATATGAATAAAGAGCATAAGTAATTCTTTGTACTTTTCTTGCAACTTTTCTGCTAGTCTGAAATTGCATCAAAATGAAAACTTAAAATAAATCCTAGGTGTAAAATTGGCAATCAGTAAATATTGTAAATATTCACAGAATGCCACTTTACCTTCTTGTGGACATAGTATCCTCATGTGTAAAATCAGAGAGAGTTGAACTAGAAGATTTTTTATACATCTAGCCATCCCCTAGTGCCTCTGATTCCACTGTTATCTAAATAACTTATTACCTAAATTATTTAGATAATAATTTTCTTGTAACATATGGAGAAAACAGTAACAGTAGTAAACATGATTCCTGCCTTCAAGAAGGCTAAAGTGATAACAGAGGGATAAACGTTCAGGGTGAATTTAAGCTAATGGGAGAAATTTTCTAGAAGATATGACTTTCAAATGAAATCTTGAAAGCAATAAAGATATAAATTAGCAATTAAGCTGGAGAAGAGTTTTTAAGGGGGCCACTCATTTGAACAGAGGCATAGAAGCAAGCCTGAGGGAGGGAGTCTTTTGCCTGGAAGACCAAACAACTTTGTGTAAGATGAGTGAAGCTTGGCTAGTCAACAGATCTGCACCATTCCATCAGTTTTATAAAACCACACAAGAATGCAACTAAGGGATGTGAGCCAATGACAGAGTATTCTCCAAGCCTGGTAGGAAACCTCTAATTCAACAGTCCACAGGCAGTGTATTAAAGTCTTTGAGATAGTAATCTAGGAGCACAGATTTCCTCCTCCTAGCACATGCCCAATACAACATCCAAAAGGTCAAGCATTGGATGCAGTAGACACATTGTTCTGTAGGCAAGTCTCATCCAGAGCTAATAATATATACATACATACACACTAGAGGCCCAGTGCACAAAACTTTGTGCACTCAGGGGCAGGGGAGAGCCCTCAGCCTGGCCTATGCCCTCTCACAGTCAGGGGATGTCCACCTGCTGGCATGCCTGGCCAGCCTGGGTGAGGGGCTGATGGCCATTTCAGGTTGCCCAGAGCCCCTTCAGGGTTCAGGTCCCTACTGGGGTGTGCCTGGCCAGCCTGGGTGAGGGGCAGAGGGCCATTTCAGGCTGCCCACAGCCCCTTCAGGGTTTGGGACCCTACTGGGGTGCCTGGCCATCCTGGGTGAGGGGCAGAGGGCTATTTTAGGCTTCCCACAGCCCCTTCAGTGTTCGGGTCCCTACTGGGGTGCCTGGCTGGAAGCAGGTGTCTGGGATTTATTTAACTTCTATAATTGAAACTTTGTTGCCTTAGTTCCCTGTTGGGAGCCTGGGTTTCCCCTGGCAACCCAAGGTCCCAGCCTAGCAGGTATCTGGCATTTGTTTATCTTCTATAATTGAAACTTTGTAGCCTTGAGTAGAGCTCAGGACCCACAGGACCCTGGCTTCCTCCATTGCCTGGGGCAACTCCAGCTCTGTGGCCCCTGCCATCTTAGTTGAGTTAATTTGCATATCCGCTCCTGATTGGTTGGTGGGCATGGTTTGTGGGCATGGCTTGTGGGTATAATGGAGTGAGGGTCAATTTGCATATTACTCTTTTATTAGATTAGATAGGGGAGCTCTTTTCCCCATTCTGCAAAGTCTTCAGAAAGGTTTCAGGTTCTACACAGCATGTGCATGTTCAGGAGGGAGGGGGTTGTTTTTAGTAACTACCGAAACTCACATAAGCAGCAGCAATTCCAAATACTAAGTAAAAAGTTTTTATGAACTCCTTATTACTAAGGATGACACACAGAGTTGGGCAGGAAACACAAATGCGATTTTAAAAAATCAATTAGTCAATTAATAATTATTTAATTAGAAAATCATGTACTTACAACTGTGCTTGTGATACTTAACACATACAGATCTCACAAAGGGAGTCATAGGATAAGTTTCTAAGGATGGGATTTACCACCATCCACACATACCATGGTGAATGTACTTCTATTAGTATTATCTATAAATCATATTTGTAATACCAGGCATTCCTCCTGAAATTCTCTGAGTTTCCACCATGGAAGGGGTATTTATTACAATTCAATTCTCCAGAGATTGACATAACAATATTCATATAAATACAATATTCACCAAAATAGTATGGAGCTCAAAGAGTTATTTTTATTCACTAAAACAGTCTGGGAATAGCTTGAGTCAAACCTTCAAAAATAAAATGTACTGTACCCAATCCTAGCAATAAAGACTCCATAGGAGCTGCTTAGAGAAAGATCAGATTAAAATTTAACCTATCACATTCTGTTCTTCACTTAAAAAAAAATAAGCTCTATCTTTAGGCTTCCATTTTTAGTGCTAAAAAAAGAACACTGATGGAATAAACTTCATTCACTTAATTTGAAAATAAGATACAGACTTCAAAATTTGGAATTTGGAATAAGGGAAGATACTTGCTCGTTGATTTCTTTAAAGAACTTAGCTATCTGAGACAACTGCTTACATCATCCAATGAGACCTTTATTGGATTGACTGGTAAGTTATCACATGATATAAAACTTTATAACAAAAGCAGTCATATGGAAGGAATCTGTGATGATTTGAAATCTTTTTCTTAGTCTACAGTGTTTAGACTTTGCAGGTTTTCAATGAGTGTAATTTAGAACTACAGTACCACACAAAGAAAAAATGCTCAAATGCCAATTGGCTGAAGGATTGAATGACTTAAAAAGGCTGACTCTTAAGGGATAAAATTTTAAAAGTCATTTAAAGGGAAACCAACAACCATAGGTTGAAAAATCTTTTAATTTTGTTTGTTTTTAAAATAATAACAAAAAGAGTTTTTGTTGGTATTGTTTTTAATTCCAACAATTAATAGACTTGGTGGATATTTCTTTTTGTGTAAAACACTTCTTTTATACCAGACTAGAGGCCTGATGCACAAAATTTGTGCAAGGGGCTCAGCCCTCGCAGCCCCGGCTTCATCCAGAAGGTCATTGGGAAAGACATCCGGAAGGTCATTCAGTTTTCTGGTCTAATTAGTATATTATGCTTTTATTATTATAGATACCTTATATTTAAATGTATGTGAAAACTGAAGTTTTAGGTCTGTGTCCAAATGCTAGGATCAGAAAAAATAAATGTGCCCTCAAATAAATCAAATTCAAGCTAAGAATAAATCCATATAAATATATATTTTCTTATTTCCTTGAAAAGTACTGTACTTGCATCTGTCTTATTATCAGTGAGCTTTCTTTTCTGGAGTAATGGCTCAACTCCACTCAATATGTACAAAATCTTAACTATTCTATTCCTAAGAATAAGTTGGCCCTGACAGGGCTATAGGAGCTTCTAGTCACTTGGTGCCCATACTGAGTAACTGACTCACTGAAAGTAGTTTCTCCCTGCTAGAATCTAGAGTTGATTCTAAACATCTAAGAGTTTCCCTAATCTCGATGTACTGCATTTTTAAAATCCCCTTTTATACAGGCTATTTAGCACTTTATAAAATATCAACTGTAGACAAAGTTATCTGGACATGAGTTTTCGTAGTAAACATGATATAAATTTTTTGGAATGAATGAATAAGAATAAATATTGAATAAGAATATATCATCTGAGATGCACTAAGGGTATAAAGGGCTTTGTGCTCTCCACAGAAAAGAGTAAAGGAAGTCTATAACAAGGCAAAAGCATAAGGAAATCACTAGGAAACAAGTTCAAACTGTGCAATACTTATTCCCTCTCAGCATTAGAAAGACTGCAAGCTCTCTGCAAAAAGTGCTATCAGGGGCTTTACTCACAAGTGCCCTGCTCGAGGCCAGGTAAATGGAAGGAACAGAAACTCCAGCTAAAGAGAGTGGGGCTGCTTGCTATCATGGAGGAAAGTATGTTAATGGTTGGTTGCTCTTTCAATTTTCTAAGAGAAGCCGAAGTCTGAATTTTTATGTGCAATCCTTTCTTTTCTAAATGTTAGCTCTGTTTTGTTTTTGTTGTTGTTGTTTTAACACTATGAGGACTTAACAAAACACAACTGTGGGTCACACTCTGCCAAGAACTATACTTTTGTAATCTTCAATCTAAATCTTTCTACATATCAACAAGAACTCACTGCCCTGACCGGTGTGGCTCAGTGGATAGAGTGTCGGCCTACAGACTGAAGGGTCCCAGGTTCGATTCCAGTCAAGGGCATGTACCTTGGTTGTGGACACATCCCCAGTAGGGGGTGTGCAGGAGGCAGCTGATAGATGTTCCTCTCTCATCGATGTTTCTAACTCTCCCTCTCCCTTCCTCCCTGTAAAAAATCAATAAAATATATTTTTTTAAAAAATAACTCACTGCTTATTTTACCTAATCTTCAAGTCTGGCAAAGGATGGAAGGTGGGAGTAACAAAGCGGTATCTAAAAAAATAAGTTAAAACAGGAATACAAATGGGAAAACCAAGTATAGCTTTAAGTGGCTAAATTCCAGTAAGGGCTCATATAATATTAAGTCCTTGATACCCTCAATCTCTGTAATTATGCTCAAACTTCATTTGGCAATTTCTTTCCTCCTATGTTATCACCCATATTCTCACTCCCTAATTTGCCCCTAACTCTTCCTATTTATTAACCATGCCATATATGTCTTCTTTTCTTTTCGTAAATAGCTACAAATTCTTTTGGAGAGAGGTGGGACATAAATAAATTTCAAAAAATAAAGTCTTCAGATGTTCATGATATTCTAATTATAGGCAACTATATTACTATATTTAGCAGCTATATATTTTTAACTCAAGAAGTAATCTCTGAGGGATGAGATTTTTCTGAAGCAATAAATGTTATTACTGAAAAAATCTATATCAAAATTTATCCTTGGATAATACTGGAAGATTCTTATTTCAAATAATTTCTATTCTTGAGACTTTAGCAAAATTAGACAAGAATCCTAATTTGAGCACCCCATTAGAACACACATACATACACACCCATTATCATTTAGGAAAATAACCTAAATGTTCCTATAATTTTTATAAAACCACTTAAACTTCTACATCTCTACCTCAATTTTAATTCTCATATGTCAGTATATTTAGATCTCGCTTAAAAATTTCACATAAGTAGGTGAAATCATAAATATTTTTGGAGCAGAGACATCTCTCTAGAGAAAAAATCAATTAAAATAATAGTTTGCCCTATAAAGTAAATGTAAATACAAATATGCAAAGGATAAAGTATGTAAATTTCTTCATATTATAATAAGATGCATTTAAGTTCTTGTCATTAGCAAATTAAACAGGCCTCCTATATTATATCTACCTACAAAAACAACATAACCTGTGAACTTCAGTGCAAAAAGATTGCTTGGATATGCCAAGAAAAATACACAAATATATTATTTTTGATTCACTGACAAAATGGTATAATATATATTTACATATATATTTATATATTTACATATATATGTATTTATATATGCATATAAATTCTTTCAACTTTGAATATCTAAATCATATATATGTAAGTACTATATTCTGTTCTAAAATAATGTCTCAGTGAGGATCATGAGGGAAAACAGAATTGGATATGCAAAAATGATTAGTACATATATAAGTTGTCTAACTGACATTTTTATAAATCTACCACTACTTTGCTTTTTATTACACATGCCAAACAAGCAGATGATAAATCTGTGAACTGTGAATTAACCTCCTTTTTCATTTAATTGTTCCTTTGGAATTACTGGCTTTTAAATCCCATACTGTAGTTGCTTCATCTTAGAAACATGTGCCAGTCTCTCATTCAGGTTCCCGGGCTATGTTCCAGGAAGTAGTAAACAGTGATTCCTTAAAAAAAATTATTTAATGAGTCATTTGCATTTTATTTATATAATGTCATTTGACCTGGTTTAATTTTAGATTCTTCTAACACGAGCCCTTAGGTCTACAAGAATCTAGATCTGACCATCTTCAAAACAAATATGGCTGCTGATGTTCAGAGATGTGAAATGACTTAGAAAGAGGCCAAGGACACAAAAGAAAGGGAACCAGAGAATAATGCACCTACAATGGCAGCCCTCCCGAGATCAGGGTCCCCTCCTTCTTCTAAAGAGCAAATGGTCCAAAAAGAAGGTTTCCTCAGAAGTTATTTCATGGCCTTTCTAGATGGTCTCCTTGTATCCAAAATTTTCTCTTGCTAAATGAACCTCAGAATTCCTCCACTTGTACCCCATACGCTTAGCTCCAAGCCTTCTTTTTCATTAAAAATAAGTCCATCTAAAACAGGTAACATCAAAATCTGTTAAGGGTGTCATTCTTTCCAAAATGAAGGATGAGGATTTGACGGCAGTTTTCAGAAAGGGCAAAGGCGGAGCTAGAGATTTAGGGCACTGGGTAGATGTGGGGAGACTAAGAAGACAAAAAAAAATGTTTCCTGCACAGTTTTGGAACTTTTCTTGTGCGGGGCATCTCTTCCTAGTCAAGAATTCATAATAAAAGGCTGACCTCCAGCTACTGAAGACAAATGACTGTGATTTTTATATATCCTCTGAGACACACACATAAATATACAAAAAGTTCTTAAGTAAGGCACTCCACAGCACATGACAACCAGGAACTACCATTTGTTGCTCTCTCAGAGTTGCCAGGATAATCTACTCACCGTCTGATTCTTCAAATCCCAAGTACTTTCCTCTTAAATAATTCCATAATAAAGGGAGGAGGCTGAGGAAGTGAAACAAAGTTAACAAACAGGGATCGAAGGTTTCTTTTCCATCAACATCATGCAACAGAGCGTGAATGCATCAAATATTTTTCAAGCTGTCTATTTAATATGGCCTACACCCCAATAAAACATGTGTTGAAAATACTAATCTCACTGTGTTCTGCTTATCCACTGAGTATTATCATCTTTGCCAGTTTGATAGGCAAAAACTAACTAAATAAATCGCCATTTAATTTATATTCCTGAATTCAGTGAGGTTAAGCATTTTCTTAAAAGGCTTATTTCTACTTTAAAAGTGATCTCTTTATGAGTTTCTATGTATTAGATGAGTGTCTATGTATTAGAAGCTTATGGCCTTGGTTCCATTTTCATAAGATGCAGCATTAATATAGCAAGACAGAGGTTCACAGGACCAAGAGATATATTTTAGACCTATACCTTGCCAATAACTGGCTGGATCACTTGGGACTAATCACTTCAAATAGATCAAAAGCTTTCAAATTTTGGTTGACATGGTCAAGAGAATTTTACCCAGTCTCCAATGTATCAAATAGTTAAAAGTGAAGGTGCTAGGGCTAAAGCAGGGACCTTACCTGTATGCACCTGACCCTCACAGCATCTGAGACCCCTTGGAGGAACCTTAGGGTTCTGAAGAACAAAATAAAACACCGCTAAGCTTGTTGATTTCTAAGATCTCTTTCAGATTCTATGAAATGAATCTTTCCCAGTGTTGGTTTAAAAGGAAGCTTTAAAAAGCACACTTAAGATGTGGTGAGTTCAGAAAACCAGCGTCCTAGAGGCACGGTAAGAAGCCTTCATAAGGAAAGTATTCCTAATGAGTCTGAAGGGTGTTTTTTTTCTGTCTCTGAAATCGTAGTTGGTGCAGAGAAAAAAAGCAATACTGAATAGGCAGTGTGACAGGAAGACAGGAGTATCCTAATGCAGAATGTTTCCAGCAGATGCAGCAGCTATTCTTCAGAATTCACTAACTCTCATCACAGCTTGGATCCTGGATGAGACAAATCAATGTGAAATATTTCCTCTTTGACTCTTCCAGCTGAAGCTGAGAGTCAAAGCACATTGACTATCACTACCTTTAGGGAAATATAGTGATTTACGGAGCAAAGCTAGCAATTATTACATCCTTTTTATAGAACAGTTTCTTATTCTTAAATATGTTATTTCCATTCAATATTATTTTGTAAATTATGATTGAAAAATAAAATCTGAAATTCTTTTTTTAAAAAAGGTGTTATTTCCAAGTGAACTAGAATGACTCTGGTCAGTTGCATATTAAAGGATGGGTAGGTGGGCTAGATATTTCTACACAAAGATCTGAGGAATGCTAGAAAAGACACCCGTCCTCACAACGGACTTTGCCACAGTGCCTGAGCTATCAACTCACTCTTCAAAGTCACTTCTCTAAAAAGTAACTTACAAAGGAAAAAAAAAGGTGGCATAAGAGATAATGTAAACCATAATCACCTATTAGGTTGAATAGAGATCAGAATCTCCAGGCTAAGAGAAGGATAAGAAAGAGTTGGGGACCAGAGTGGAGATACATAGAAAAATGTGGAGCTAGGAGCATCCAGTGCCTTTATTGCTGAAAACGAACAAATAGCTATTGAATGCTGTTGAAATCTGCCTGTTTTGTGGTTTTGCCTAGGGCTTTTCCTACATCTATCTTAGATATTCCAAATTTGTAAGTGCACATATGCATGTCAAATGAATCAGTTTAACTCTGATATAAAATAGGAAAATATAAATCTAAACTTCCTGAATAAATTTGAAAAGTCTGATGTACCATTTTCAAGTGGGTAGACTCTTTTTTTTGATGTACTAGTATATCAATTTATCACATCTTTCATTAAGACATTTTTAGTTATCTAATCTCCATCCATTATCCATTAATAATATTTCTTTAAAATCACTAAGAAAAAAAAACAAAGTCTTTAAGGGTATCTAGCATAAACACAGGTTAAACTTAAGAATTTGAAGATGAGATTTTACTATTGGGGTTTTTAATTTTACAATTTCTAACAACTTAAAAATAGATGTTTAAGGACAATATGAATTATTGCCTGTAATTACCAGGGTTTTTGTTACACAACTTGGCAAACAGCCATTTTGCAAACACAAAAAGTCACACTTCAGTATGAATTACGGATGGTGCAATAATTCACACCTTGGACATTGTTTCGCCTCAATATCTTATTGCTTCATTAAAGATGTTTATATTTGGATAGTGTGCAAATGTTCAGCATAAAAGACAGAATCCAAATGTAGGAACCAGGCAAGAGAAACTTACTGGTAATTTGAAAGCACCGAGGCTATTAATAAGGAGCAAGCTAAAGAGTTCCTCTTCCTTTCACTGTTTAGAAGTATGCCCCAGAGATATGCATGTGTTTTCTTTTAAACTATTAAGACATTACCTAAAACAACTTGTCATCAAATTATAAAGTATGTGCAAGTAATCTTCAGCTTTTAAAGATACTCTATCCTAAAATTCCCTTATGTAGGGTAACAATGCATCCCTGTTTATCTGGGATAGTCCTGGGGTGTTATTAATAGCTCCCCATTCTATTCTCAAAAGTGCTCAGTTTAAATGATAAATTATTTGGACACCCTATTTATTAAGTCTCTCTAGTTTTTAACCCAGGATACAAACTCCCAATGAGAGAGAAGAAATATAAGCCATTTTAAAACCATCTTCTACAATTAATTTCTAGCAACAGTAATGTTTCTATGAGGAAGTTGACTTAAAATTCTTGATACTTGATACTTCTCCATGTCTCTACATCATCTTCTTGGACCTGCAACAACATTCTTTTTGCCTTGATAGATATCTGATTTAGAGATTCCTCCAAGTTACCAACGGTTACCATGTCAAGGCTGAGCTAAAGAGGGTTAGAGAGAGGCAGAGAGAGAGATCCTGGGAGCAAGGCCATACATAAGGAAGAGACAGCCACGGGGAGAACTAAGGGCAAAGAGTATGGGCTGAGTCTCCTATCTACATAATCATCAAAGCTACTTCCTTCCTAAATCAATGGCAGCCTTGCCCCATCCTGATGCCTCTACCCCACTCAGCCATGTAGTCGCAGGAAGCAGTATGGCACCAGTGCCTATATTGCTGAAAATGAACAAAGAGAGCACAAGACTCATCCTCTCCCGAGCTTAAATGGCTACTCATGGTATTTAGCTGCTCTGGGCCTCAGTTTCCTCATCAAACCCTCATATAAATTTTTAGAGTTATTTTGGGGTGTGATGAAACACTCTTTGTAACATACTGCCTAGTATTACATATAGCTGAAACCTCTTTTGTGATTTTAATCAGGGGATTCTATCCTTCCTGCCCTATCAAAGAACAGAACCCATTCCTGTAACTTTTTCCTACTCTTCCTTCTCTAAGCAAGAGTAGGCTTATTTTTTGTTAAGGCCATAAATTCCTCCTATCTTATGTGCAAGGCCTTGGGGTGGCAGAATGACAGGAGTAAAACAGTAAGATCTCAAACTGGTTTTGTTCAGATTTATCCAAGTACTAGAGGCCCAGTGCACAAAAATTTGTGCACCCATGGGGGTCCCTCAGTCCAACCTGTGCCCTCTCGTAGTCCGGGATCTCTTGGGGAATGTCCACCTGCTGGCTTAGGCCTGCTCCCCAGGAGACTGGGCCTAAGCTGGCAGTCACACATCCTTGGCAGCCCAGGAGCCCTCAGAGGATTTCCACTTGCCAGCAGGGAGCAGGCCTAAGCTGCAGTTGGATATCCTTAGCACTGATGAGGAGGCAGGAGAGGCTCCTGCCACTACCACTGTGCTGGAAGCCATCAGCCTGGCTTGTGGCTGAGAAGAGCTCCCCCTGTGGGAGTGCACTGACCACTAGGGAGCAGTTCCTACATTGAGCATCTGCCCCCTGGTGGTAAGTGTGTGTCATAGTGACCAGTCATTCCCAGTCACTCTGCTGTTAGGGTCAATTTGCGTATTACCCTTTTATTATATAGGAGAATAGAGGCCTGGTGCATGGGTGGGGGCTGGCTGGTTTGCCCTGAAGGGTGTCCTGGATCAGGGTGGGGTCCCATTGGGGTGCCTGGCCAGCCTGGGTGAGGGGCTGAGGGTCGTTTTCAGGCTGGCCATGGCCATGGACTGGAAGCAGGTATCTGGGATTTATTTAACTTCTATAATTGAAACTTTGTAGCCTTGATCAGAGCCCAGGTCCTAGAAGCCTGGGTTGCCTCAGGCAACCCAGGTTCTCAGCCCCTCCTTGAATGGAGGCCACGTGGGCTGGAAGCAGGTATCTGGGGTTTATTTATCTTCTATAATTGAAACTTTGTTGCCTTGAGTGGAGCTCAGGGCCAGCAGCCAGGCAGGAAGCTTGGCTTCTTCCATTGCTGGGGGCAATGCAAGCCTCCTGCTTGCTCCAGCTCTATGGCTGCTGCCACCTTAATTGGGTTAATTTGTATATCCGATCCTGATTGGCTGGTCGGCGTGGCTTGTGGGTGTGGGTGGCTTGTGGATGTAGCGGAGGTACAGTCAATTTGCATGCTTCTCTTTTATTAGATTAGATGAGTGTTGGGTGGGTGGCATCTTTTTCATTCTATGACTGCCACTATCTCCTTGGCTGTTGAGAATGCCACTCTATTTTGGAGGTAAAGGATATGGGGACTTTCAAGTGCCTTTGGATGTTGAAGTGGGGTATCCACCCCATGTAAATAAGATGAACTGATGCCTGGAGGTCAGCCATTTTGGGGATGCTTTCTCCTGGTGATAATGAAGAGGACTTCAAGCACAGCTCCTCTCCACAGGCATCATTCAGAGATGCCCTCTTAAGAATCTGTAGGTGTTGTTCATGCTCCATTTATTTCCTAGACAGACAATAAAACTGACCATGGACAGCACTCTTGAATGCAGATAGCCCTTTTTCCTTTGGTCCTCCATGATCAAAAAGGCCCACAGGAACTTCAGGCCAGCTCTATCCATTTGGCTGCTCTGCCTGCTCTTACCAGTCACTCTGAAAAAAGGCAGGTACTCCATGACTGTGCTCCACAACCGTGCTCCATGGCATCTAAGCTGCTACTGTCACAATATGCCAGAGGCACTACACCATCTGAATCTCCTTCCTATATTTAGAAAATATCCTACTTAGCAGAGCCCTCTTTCCCTAGATAAATGAAGAGTACCATAGAGCTTCCCTGGCAGAATTCTGAAGACAATGAGTTTAACTGAGCACAGAGTACTAAAAGTTTTTTTGGAATATGATTTGCTGAAGACGGGGCATGTACTCATCAGTTAGGCCACAGTTCTCATTACTTTACAGCATTATAGTCCACACCTTCTTCAACATATTTAACTTTCCTGCCTAGATTCCAGGGACATTTGACTTCCCCCAATTTTGGTCATTGACAGTGATACATTATGGGTCACGGGGTATAGAAAACCTAAACCTCCTCTACACTGTCAGGGTATTTTATCATCAGAGACATGAATGGAAATGTGGACAAAAAACCTGGCGCAGGGGATGAGAAGGCACAGAGATTTGTAGGGACCACCACTGTCTTGAAGAATGTTCACAATCTACAAGAGCTTACCCTCCATCTTCCTCTTCTATGTAAACAAGTTCTCCATGAGCCACAGTTGCCCAAGTGAAGAAATTAAAAAACAAGGCAATATATTGAATTAGTTGTCTATTCCTACATGGCAAATTACTCTAAAAAATTAGTGGCTTAAAACAACAAACATGTGTTATCTCACACAGTTTCTGTGGGTCAGGAATTTTGGAGCAGCTTGGGTAGGCAGTTCCAGGACAGGATCTCTCGTGAGGCTGCAGTTGAATGTCACTGAGCTTACAGTCACTGGAAAAGGGCTTGTCTGAGCTTGGATGTGCTTCTAAGGTGACCCATTCACACGACGGGAAAGTTGGCACTGCTGTTAGCAAGAGGTCACAGTTCTATACATGAGATTCTCAACAGGAATGTCCTCACAATGTGAGTGATTCAAAAGACCAAGCAGACACCTCTTGATCTTTTTTTATCATTATTAACTAATTTCAAAAGTCACACAAGATCCATAATATTCTATTGGTCCCAAATGTCAGCCCCAATTCAATACAGAAAGGGCCTATTCTGGGTGTACTGACTAGGAGGTAAGGGGCTATGTTGGAGAGAAAAAGGAAGAGTAAAACAAAAACAAAACAGAGAGAAAAAAAACATTTCTAAAGCAAGAGAAAATACTAAGGTAAGATGAAATTTTGCTGAACAAGGTTAGAAGTAAATGGTTAAGAGTTTTTTGGTATGTTTTGTTTTCTTTTGCTTCTAAGATATGTGTCTATGTACCACTTACATTTGAGCCAAAATGGACATAATCCTTACTGATGAGCCCAAAAGATATTCTAATGGTAAACATTTATCATGGCAAAGAAAAGCATAAATTTGGAATAATGAAAAGAGTAAAGAACTAATGCTCCTGAAAAAATTCAGTTTCCCATAGAAATTTTCAGAATCACTCCATCTGCCTTCTTTATCCATGCTAAGCTTTTATCAGTATTCAGCTTTATTTATCCTATCTAATAAAAGAGCAATATGCAAATTGACCATCACAAGATGGATGCCCCCATGTGGTCAAAGATGACCACCACAGGATGGCCAGCAAAGGAGGGCAGTTGGGAGGAACCCAGGCCTGCAGGGGAGGGCAGTTGGGAGGGACCCAGGCCTGCAGGGGAGGGCAGTTGGGAGGGACCCAGGCCTGCAGGGGAGGGCAGTTGGGGGGGACCAGGCAGGCAGAGGAGGGCAGTTAGGGGGGACCCAAGTCTGCAGAGGAGGACAATTGGGGGGGATCCAGGCCTGCAGGGGAGGGCAGTTGGGAGGGACCCAGGCTTGCAGGGGAGGGCAATTGTGGGGGACCCAAGCCTGCAGGGGAGGACAGTTGGAGGGGGACCATCCTTGCAGGTGGAGGACAGTTAGGGGCAATCAGGCTGGCACTGGAGCAGTTAGGCTGGCACAGGGGCAATCAGGTTGGCAGGGGAGTGGTTAGGGGCAATATGCAGGTGAGAGATCAGGAGCCAGCAGTCCTGGATTGTGAAAGGGATGTCTGACTGCCTGTTTAGGCCCGATCCATGGGATTCATGGGATCAGGCCTAAATAGGTAGTCGGACATCCCTCAAGGGGTCCCTGATCGGAAAGGGTGCAGGTTGGTCTGAGGGACACCACCCCCGTCCCCCACTCCCACTCTGTGCATGAATTTCGTTCACCAGGCCTCTAGTACTATTATAAAATGCCAAGAAACAACATTTAAAGTGACTTGAGATAAATCATGGTCTTACAATCCTATATAATAAAGAGGGAATATGCAAATTGACCATCACTCCAGTCAATCTGTACCCACAGCTGAGGCTAAGTTCCCATAACAAGCCTTAAGGAGCAATCAGCAGGGACCAGAGGCTGCGTGCCCACTCACCTCCTGCATGGGGCTTCACAGGGGACCTCAGGTCCTGCCTTCCACCTGCAGGGCTTGACAGGAGACCTCAGGCTGCTCCTCCTGCCCTGGCACCAGGCCAGAGGAACTCAGGCTTCACCCTCTTCCCTGGCCAGGCCGGGGGATCTCAGGCCATGCCCCCCGCCCTGGCCCCATGCCTGAGGACCTGAGGCTGTGGCCCCCACCCAGCGGGACTTGACAGGGGCCCTCAAGGTGTTCCCTCCTCCCTGGTGCTGGGCCAGGAATCTCAGGCCATGCCCCCCACCCCAGCACCAGGCCAGGGGACCAGGCTGTGCCCCCTGCCCTGGCGCCAGGCTGGGGGATCACAGGCCACTCCCTCTGCCCAGAAGGGCTTGATGGGGGACCTCAGGCCATGCCCCCCTGCCCTGGCACCCAGGAGACCTGAGGCTGCACCCTCCCCACACACACCTGGAAGGGCTTGACAGGGTGGGACCGGCCCGGGTCTGGATCTAGCCCAATGAAAGGGGGCCGTCCAGGTTTGGGTCTCGAGCGAGTCTGAGGTGCATGTGTGTGGTTGAAGACTTGACTCTGGGTTCCATGGTGCACCCCAGACTCTGACAGGAGGAAGATTTTCATATACGTTTTACTAATTTTCTTTAATCTCTGATACTTCTATTATAGAGAAAGGGCAAATAGCAATATTAAAATATTTCCTCTAATTAATCCCCTTTTAATGTGCACAAATTTCATGCACTGGGCCACTAGTATTTTAATAAAATTTAAAAGATGACACCACAGTTAACATTTTCTAATTTTTCAAAATTTTAGTAATTCTACAGTATTTCAGTGCTATGACACATAAAATAATCTTTTGTGGACTAGAGTAAACAGTTAAGCATAATTTATAGTATCATTTATATGGAAAAATGTGTTCCAATTTCCAAGTTATAAACAAACTTTTAGAACCCAACCCATTTCTATGTAAGAACTACATGTACTGGGTGTCAACCTGTGAACTCATCAACAATAGAAAAATTAGCACACTTAACTATTTCATTCCACTTATTTATTTGTCCATTTATCCACACATGTGTGATGCATGCATGCATGCATTCAGCAAATATTTATTGAGTGCCAATTTTAGCAGGACACTGGGCTGGAAGTGAGATGATGGGAACACTGAGAGTAGATTAATACATGAACTGGCCAGCAGGCAGCCCCTCAGTGGAGCAAACAAACCAATAATTCTAACATTATGTGGCAAAAGAAAAAGAATGCGGGAGGAAGAAAGGAAGGGAAGAAGAAAGAAAAGGAGGGAGGGAGGGAGGGAGGGAGGGAGGAAAAAATGGTAATGGGAAAGGGAAATACATTCCAAAAAGAGAGGTAAAGATTTTAGAAAGAAATAGTTCAGTGTGAACAGGGAACTTGCAAGATCAGTATTCTGAAGAGTGAAGTGCAAAATTTGAATTGGGTAGGTATGAGAGTGGAGATCTGATCATGCAAGAATTAACAGACCATTTCAAAGAAGATAAACCTTAATCTTTCAGCCCCTGTTGGCAAACCTTTGGTGATGGGTTTAAACATGCAAATGAAATGTTCAGACATATTTTGGTTAGATCATTCTGGTGACCCTATAGAACTTGGGTCAGTAAAATTACAGCCTGTGGGTCTTTGTGTAGCCTGTGAGCTAAGAATAGTTTTAACTTTTCTTAGATGGATTTTAAATCATCAAAAGAAGAGTAATATTTTAACACATTAAATTATGTGAAATATCAATTCTGTTGTGCATAAAGTTTTATAGGAGCACAACCACATCTATCCATTTACATAGTGTCAGTGACAAAATCACAAAGGCAGAGTTAAGCAGTTGCAATAGAGACCACATGGCTCGCAAAGCATATAGTGTTTACCACATGGCCCTTTACAGTCTGCTGACCTCTGGAACAGAAGATGTATTTTAAAAAGGGGAAATCTATAAGATGGCTTCTACGAATGAATAGACCAATTGAAAAATGACAGGGCTGAATTACGGTAAGTGGTAATAGGCCTAGAGAGGGCAGGGCAGTTTCATGACATGGGATATCAAATAAGCAAGGTGTGTATGAGATGAGAGGTCTCAATATATAATTTCAAGTTTCTATTTTTAACAACTAAGAGTCAGAGGATGCAGAAGGAATGCTAGAATGAGGTGTCCTGTAAGACATTTTGTGGAGATGCCTCAGAGGGTAATGGATATGCATAGGCTAGAAATGTAATGAGCCCTCATCCATTTCACCTCTGTACACTAAAATCCATAAATCACTTTTCATATGTCAAATACAAACTTTGTTTCTCAGCAGATGAATATTTTGAGCAATCATGTGGTGACAGTGCTTACCAGACACATGTTTAGTTCTGGCTGCAAGAGCAACATCTTCACCTGACAATATTTGTGTAACTGTTTGGCTACTGGTATGCTTTACATTTTGGTCTTACTTTTTGTTAACAACAACAATAAAAAAAAACACGGGTGAAAACACAGAAAAAAAATTAAAGTGCTAACATTAATGATAAGAAATACAAGCATCATAAAAGTCATAAATTATTAAGCATGTCCAGATTGTCAATGGATTTAAGCTGATGAAAGCATAATCCATTATGAAGGAAAATTAATAAATTAAATTAAAAAGTTACACGTTTTGAAAATATATCTGGTTGAAGACAATGTCTAAAAGGAGAAGTATAATTAGGGGAGTTATAATCATTTTTTCACACACACATCCCAATGCCTTCTAGAATATATCCAACAGTCAAAGAGTAGGAGACCCTTTGAATTAACTAGGGAGTTGAAGTTGAGAGGATACTAAGATAAGAGTAACCAAAGAAAGCAAAAGGAAGGGCTGCTGCATCCTGAGGAAACCAAAGCTAACTGATGAGCAGAGTAAATGGAGCCCACAAGGAAAATTGAAGTAAGATGGCTTGAGAAATACGCAGAGAACCAGATCGTTATACTAGTAGATACCATGACAGAAGGTAATTGGTATCAAGGGAGTCGAGTTTTAAAAAGGAAAATGTTTTGATTGTTTCAAAGATAGAAGCCACTGTTGCCATTGCCAAGGCCCTCTTCTCTCTCTTCATTAATAACACCCCAACTTTGCCATGGGAACCACTCTTTCCCACTTTTTATCATGTGATCTGGATTTATTGATTCTTCCCATATCTCCAAAGATGGGCTATGATTGGCTTCCATCAATGCCCATATTCAGAAACCCTAGCCAGAGTGAACGATTGGCTCAGTGATGGGCAGAAACCCACGCAGAGACAATGGGAGGCAAGGAGATATTTGCTGGGACTCCTGAGAAAAAAATACCTTTTCCCTGTCTTTCCTTGAGGGTATACTGTGTGGATGTAATGTCTGGAATGGCCTGCAGAGCAGGGGAATAGAAAGGTGAATAAGTGGCTCTGAGGAGCCTAAGGAAAAAGCCAAAACATGGAAGGCAAAGCAAGGACATGGAAAGAAGCCAGGTTCACGGTGAATTATTTCAGGCACTGGATTAAGCCTTACCTAAGGCCAGCACTCACTTCAGGATTTTCAGTTACATGAGTCAAGAATTCTCCACTATGTTTAAGCCAGTTGGAGTTGGGTTCAATCACACAAGACAAAGATTCCCAACTGATATAGAGGGGTACTAATGATGGGAAGGAGAGCAGTTTCAATGCATTGGTAGACATATTAAATGTGGATGATTTCTCCTTGAAGAAATTTGAATGAATGAATGAAATTCAGGCAGTACCCAAAGGATCAGGTATGGTCAAAAGAGGACTGTTTTTAGTTTGCTTTGTTGTTGCTGCTGCTAATTATTTGTTTGCTTGCTTATTTATTTGTTTCAAAGTGTAAGATACCTGAGTCTAATTTGAAAACTGACAGAATCTAGAAGAGAGGAGAGCTGAAGGTATAGAAGGGAAAGTGAATAACTGGTACAAGATCCTTCCACTTTCAAATCATGGAGGAGAAGACCTCATGCTTTTTGTTCACCAAACCTGAAGAGATCTTTAATAGAACTATCCAAAAATGGGCTCTTAAAAGTTTTCAAGGTGATTTTCAAATAAATTAGTTTTATTTCCTATACTTTTACTGAATACATTTTTTTAAAGATCCAAGTCTTTATTCTGGAAAGAAGGCTAAAATGAGGGCCTTCCAAAAATTTACAAAAAAGAATGGCTTAACCAAGAGCTCGTTCACCAAATTTCAGTACACAAAGACTGGCTGGTATCCCCTAGCCTTGAAAGAGGTTTGTTTTCTACAAATAAAAATTACTGTTTCCAATAGAAAGTTATGATCATATAAAACTCAGAATGCCTACCAATAAAAAATGCAGGCATAACTTTATGAACTGCTTAGGAAAATTCCTAACAGTATAAATTCAGTGGACAATTTAAGAAATCACCATATTCTCAGACCTTTGAGGTCAATGAAATAAGAAAATACTGTATAATCTCTCCCACAGCCCTGTGCTGGGCTGGACAAGCTATGAGCCTCAAATTATCAGGTCTAATGAGGAGTTTGAACCATCCATAAATGAAATAATATATCTGTGGAAAGTACAGAATTGTGCTAACTGCCTGAATAAAGATCTTTGATAGATATGAACTCTGGGTCAATTTACGCCAAAGCTGAAATGTTGAACCGTCCACTGAAATGTGACCTGTCAAATCTGGGTACAATTGAAAGATTAACATAGTTTTCACATTTTAATGTGGATACTTGGCATATTGTACTGGGAGGAAGATGAGAGGGACTAAATCCTTGATACTGACAAACAACTGTTTAACACCCTTATTTGGACCTTCACATTCCCAGAAACCAAATACATTCTTTGTGTGTATGGATCCAAAGGGGCTGCAAGCCTATGGAGACCACTTGCCCTTTAAAAATTACAGAATCTTAGACAGGCTGGCATCTACAAAGTCATCACAGTCATTCTCTACCTCTGGGTCACACTTACCAGTTCATAATGATTGTGGAGAATAAACCATAAACCTCTTTCTGTAACCCAGTTCAATGTTATGGTCTAATCCAAATGCCCTCCTCACACAGAGCAGCCTCATGCTACAGCTGTCTCCCAGAGGCCTCCCACTGTGGGGTGGGGAAGTAGTCTCTGCCAGCTTTATCTAAACTCTCAGAATGCAAAAGAAACATTTGTAGGTTTAAAATGGACTTTTTCCCCATTATGCCTTTACCTCAAAACAATCCTTGCAGAGTAATTGAGTGACAAGTTACAAATCTGGGAGGATTAATGATTATTCTTGTTTAAAGTTAATGGCTGATAACAGCCAATATATCACGTGCCTTCAACATAGTAAGACCTTTACGAATATTATTCTATTTAATCATCACAGTAATGTTGTACCATAAGCATTTTTTTTTTCATTGTGCCTGCACTGCAAATGAAGAAACAGAAACACAAGAGGGGATAAACGGATTGCCCAAGGCCATAGAGTTAACGAGTGGCAGAGAGCCACTCAGTGGGGGCAGCCTGGCCAAGGGCCCATGCCTTTTAACCACTATACTACACTGTATCTGAGAAAGGCAGGAGACAAGGAAGCAAATGGAATGATTTCTTAAGATCACTTTTAGGTCAGTGACTCTATGATTCCAACTTTGCTTTATCTGGCTCAAGTACTTCTACCTTAACTGCCACAGAAATACTATTATGTCCCCTGAGCAAAACTGGGGGCAATGAGATGGTGCTTAAAACAACACAGTTAGTGTGTGTGACTCAATAACCATTTTGTTTACCAATAGCAAAATTGCTTCTATTCTATTAACGTCACATTAGCTTCTTTGCCTGCCAAGTGAAGGGCTAACCAGGACTGCAGTTTTCATTTTAGCTCAATCCCCAGGGGGAAAAGCTTGTATTTGTCAAAGCACATTTCTGCCACACATAAGTCATCTAAGAAAACAGTAGATTTCTAAGATACAGCTTCTTTGTATGTATACACTCCCCCAAAGGGGAGCTGACAGTGAAGGGGCTTGGGAGTGGTGGGATGGCAAGAATTTCTATTCTAAATCTTAAGACTGCAATGGCTATAGACAAGTTCTGGTCTTCAATACCCATGTCACTCTGCAGCTCAACATGACGTCAATGGAAAGGGGACTGAGCAAAAACTATGCCTCCAAGCAGCTTCCAAAGAGTTGTCTTAAGAATATAAAGTCTACTAAGTTGCCCAATGTGGTGTAGCATGAGTGTTTGAAAACAAGTGTGCTATTCTCCTCGTGCTGAAGTGGGCAACGTTGGAAGAGACCGTTTCTACTCAGGGCCCTCTTGTGAGCAGTGATTATGCAATTCAACCATGTCCTCATGCTCTTTATAAAGTGTGAATCAAATTTTCTGTCAGGGAATAGTATTTTCCACACTCACATAGAGAATAATTTGAAAAACCCTGGTGGCTTGCCAGTTTTAAAATAGTCTAACTCTATGTCACCAGGGAATATGTCATTGTTTCGCCCAAAGCCCTGTGCCAATCTCCACAGGCTGGGAAATGGGGTGCTGTGGGGACTGCTTCTCGATGACACTGACATCCATCACCTTCTGTGTCCTTCAGCAGAGGTGAACCCGTGGCTAGAAAGCCTCTGGCTTCCATGACATTTCTTCCTATAACTTAGGCTGTCAGAATGGGAAAAGGTCTGAGTACCCCACTTCTCTGATGGTGCAGTCCTTCAAGTAAAACACTACTGAGCATGCCTGGTACTCATGCTACTGTCCTTTCTAGGTACACTAGGAAACACACATAAAAATGCCTTCTTTTAATAACAAGAAATAGACAAAAATTACAGAAGTTCTAAGATGTTCTTCCTGCACTAAAATGGATGCCGATGGTCTACTTTGAATACCCCTGAACTAAACCCCATCCCTTGTTTTTATAGATACACTCAACTCAAAGAGGTAAAAATTACTTCCAACAGGAATTACTAAGTCACCTAGAGCCCACATCTCCGGACACTTGATCTATGCTCCTTCCTGAAGGTTCTCAACAATGGCTTGTGCCACCCTCCAGGGCATTTAGAAGCACAGGTAGTATCCAGCTTTGTCATCATGTCCGAGATGTGTTGCAGGCATTAGTGTGTGCCAGGGAATACCTAAAATCCTGCAGAACAGTCTCCCACGTAAAGAATCCTCTACTCCAAGGAGTAATACAGTCCCTATTGGGATTAATCCTATAAAAATGGGCTTCCCTTCCCCAAAAGAAATGTCATCATGACCAGTCTGTTATCCTCATCACACTAGCTATGCCCTTAGATTCTTGTAGGTCACATTCATTTCCATTTCACATTTCTCCACCACATTGATCATGATATTTGTCAAGAACGTGTCATTACTAGAGCCAATCCCTACCATTTTATGTTCCTCTCTGCTAGGGTTTCTTAATCTCGATACTATTGACATTGTGGGCTGAATAATTCTTTGTTGTGAGGGATGTCCTGTTCGTTGCAGATGTTCAGCAACATCCCTGACCTCTATCTACCAGAATTCAGTAGCATCCCTCCAGGCATGACAATCAAAAATCTCCAGGCATTGCCAAAATCACCCACAATGGAGACTCACTGGTCTAGGCTAAGGCTGCAACTACACAGGCATAAATGAGATGGGACATCCCATCACCTCATCGTTTTTGTGTGTGCGTCACTATCAGGTTATGGTTTGGCATGAAGACATAGTACATAATTCACAGGACATAGAGATGATGTTTTGTTCAGCTTGGTATTTCCAGCCCAATATAATGCCTGGCACGTAGCAGGCACACGTAAGTATTTACTGAAAGAAAGAAGCCTTCTTCAGAACAATACATACCTTAGTTAACTCAAGTCTTAATAAATGAGCCTAATTCCAGTAACAGAAGCCCCAAAGACCTTCCTGAGAAAACATTAGAAAGTGCCTATCAGAATAGCTTTGCAATAAGTAAAGGATTTGTGATATGGTTAATCACTCCATCTCTGAACAACCCAACCAGAAAGTAACCATCAGATTATGCCTCTCGTTATCAGTGAAGTTCGGCATCCAATTGCCTTCCCTTTTTTGCGGTGGCCTTAGTTTATCTTAAAGTCCCTCTGTAGTATCTGGGAAAGCATTTGAATTGCCAATCTGAAAACAAGGCTGTACAACATGCTTTGAATTAGAACAAAATTTCAAATTTGGTCTGCTTAAATTCATATCCAGCAAGCTATTTATGACTGCTCAGCAGGATTTTTTTTTTTAGAGCAAACTTTACCGAGTCACCCTGGGGATTTTTTTTTTCTTATGTTGAGATTCTACACTCCAGAAAACCTAAGTCTTAAGTTTAAAAATAAGCAAGACTCCCTAGAAAATGACAGACCTTCAAACTGCAGGAAGAAACGTAATACTTATCCTGCTAGTCCAAGGAAAAAGGGCACCTGCAGGCCCCACCAAGCTCCACGTCCTGACGCTGCCTCACTTACCCAATCCTATTTCCCACAGTTGTGGCCAAGCCAGTCTCCTCATGGTCTCCCAATAAGCAATGAGCCATATCACCTTTGGGCTTTCTCTTGTGTTGGCCTCCAACCTGGAACATCCCCATTTTCCCTTTCCCAAAGTAAACACCATAAACTCATACTTACCTTCCCTCATCCAGGAAGCTGTCTCAGACACCTCCAGCTCTCAGACACAATCCTCTCCTCCAAGTGGCTACTACACTTGCAATCTGTAGCACACCCTTCCCCACTTAATTAAACCCTATCTTACAGGGTGAGGCTGCAGCTGCCTGTAGATTAAATCAATCTCCCAAGAATACTACATTCCTTGAGCATCTATGCCACCCATGTCCCACCTGAATGTATCTCAATCCTGGCCACATGGTAAGTGCTCAGTAAAAATTTGTTCCCTGAGCTATTCCAGACTATGCTAAAGGTATGAGTCTGCACACTGTTATTTATGTACATTTCTTTTTTATTCCATGTCATTTGTGTAAATTCAAGGTCTACTGGGCCCCACTCTAACAAAACTCATGAAATGGATTCTCACTGGGATGGCTTAGGAACAGTGGTTTTTCATACACACTCACAAGTGCAGAAACAGCTCCACCAATATTTGTCACTATCCAGCCCATCCCTTGTGCTGTGAGGAAAGAGACACTGTTACTAACTGCCAGTTCACAACATCAGACAGTGGGATAAAAGGGTATTCAGCCTTGGTTAAAGTCAGCCCTTAAGAACAAGGGTCATACAAGATCCACTGCTAGTAGGAATGTCAAATGGTGTAAAAACTTTGAAAAACAGTTTGACAATTACCTAAAAAGTTAAACATCACACCCATTAATTTTTTTAATTTAGCAGAAAATAACAAGTGTTGGAGAGGATGTGAAGAAACTGGAACCCTGGTGCAGCCACTATGAATAACCATACAGAGCAGTGGTTCCCAATCTTTTTTTTGGCCATTCCCCACCGAAGCATCTCTAAAATCCTATGCTCCGCCCCCACACACACGCACACTGTGACATATAATTATTATTATTAAAAAACTCTTATTCACATAGAGGAAGCCTAAAAGGCCATTAACTTAGTCTAAATAAGCTTCCAAAGAACATGGCATCCATTAAAGAGAAAAATAAAAGAACAAAAGGACAGTTGAAGTACTGAGGAAGAAAGCACCAAGAAACTATTAAAAAAATAATAATATGAAGTGATATGAAGAAATAGCAAATAGTTTCAAAACATATAATAAAGAACTAAAGTTCATAAATGTCACAATACATATTTATATACTATATATGAGGCCTCTAGAACCATAAGAAATGCAAAACTATCATTGTCAATAACTCATTCTTAAATTGCCCCCCTTAAAAATCAAATTGCCCCCCTGAAGGGCATGTGCCCCACATTGGAAACCACTGGTATAGAGGTTCCTCAAAAAAAAAATAACAAATAACTACCATATGACCCAGCAATTTCATTTCTGGGTATATACACAAACAAATGAAGGCAGGGTGTTGAAGAGATATTTTGTACACCCATGTTCTTAGCAGCATTAGTCACAATAGCTAAAAGGTGGAGCAACTGAAATGTCCATCCACCTATGAATGGCTAAACAAAATGTGTCATATACATACAATGGAATACTGTTGAGCTTTAAAAAGGAAGGAAATTCCGACATATAGTACAACATAGATGAACCTGAAGACAAATACTGTATAATTCCATGAGAGTAGTCAAATTCATAGACAGAAAGTAGAATGGTGGTTTTCAGAGGTTGAGGGGAAGGAAGAATGGGAAGTTGTTATTTAATGAGTATAGAGTTTTACTTTTGTATGAAGAAAACAGTTTTGGATATTAGCTGCATAACAATGTGAACATATTTAGCACAACTAAACTGTATGCTTAGAAATGGTTAAGATGGGCCCTGGTCAGTGTGGCTCAGTTGGTTGGAACAACATCCCATAACAACATCCCATAACACCAAAAGGTGGTGGGTTCAACTTCTGGTCAGGGCACATACCCAGGTTGCCAGGGCACATACCCAGGTTGCCAGGTTGCAGGACTGGGGCACATTCAGAAGGCAACTGATCAGTGTTTCTCTCATTCTCTCTCTCTCTCTCTTTCTCTAAAATCAATTTTTAAAAATTTATAATGGTTAAGATGGTAAATTTTATGTTCTATGCATTTCACCACAATTAATTTAAATGTATAGTTAAACGTAAATTTCCCCTGTAATCTCACTCTTAAATATCTACCTGTGATCAATGAAAATATATGTCAACAGAAAGAACTGTACATGAATTTATACAGCAGTATTCATAATAACTAAAAAGTGAAAATAACTCAAATGTCCACTAACTGGTAAATGGGTAAATAAAATCCAGCCCTAACTGGTTTGGTTCCATGGATTGAGCATCAGCCTGCGAACCAAAGGGTTCCAGGTTCAATTCTGGTCCAGGGCACATCCCTTGGTTGCAGGCTCCTCCCTGGGCCCCAGCCCTGGTTAGGGCACGTGCAGGAGGCAACCAATCCATGTGTTTCTCTCACATCAATGTTTCTCTCTGTCTTTCCTCTCTTTTCCACTCTCTCTGTAAATCAATGGGAAAATATCCTCGGGTGAAGATTAAAAAAAAAATCCATACAATGGAACATGACCAAATATAAAATATACTCCCTACAACAATGCTTGAAAACATTTTGCTACATGAACAAGTCTGAGAGAAAAGACCACATATTATATGATTCCACTTGCATAAAATGCCCCAGAAGAGACAAATTCATATAGACAGAAAGTAAATTAATAGTTGCCTGGGATTGGGGGTGGGAGCAGGGATTAACTGTAAATTCACATGGGGAATCTTATTGCCCTACAACATGTTCTAAATGAGTACATTACAAACAACAGGATTATAGTCATAGTTGTCCAATCCTATTAATTTACCAGAAGTCAATGGACTGTGCCTCAACTGGGTGAGTTGTATATAAAATTATACCTACATAAAAATTATAAAAACAAATAACGGGTCACTGATATGCTTTCTTCACAGGTTGACTTCCATTTCTTTTCCCCCAATGGTGGGGTTTAGAAGCTTCCTATTATGGGCCACAGCTTAATTTCAGAAACATATTTTATTGATCACACTTTGGAAATGGGGATGGATCATCAAATTCATTCAGTCATTTAATAAGCAAATACTTACAGAGGCACTGTGCTGGGCACTTGGAGAAAAACAGGAAACAAGGCAAATGTGCTCTCTTGCAGGCCCAGGGCTGAGCGTTACAAATACATAAGCAGGCCAAATAAGACATGTTCTACAATAGGAGGACACACAGGCATGACAGTGCACATAGGTGGGGCACCTCACCTTGACTGTGATATCAGGGGTCCTGGAAACCTAACTTTAAGCTGAGGTCTGAAAAGGAATTTTAGAAACAAAGATGAGGCAGGGATGAGGAATAGTTATCCATGCAGAGGGAACAGCAGGCCTAGAGGTAGGAGAGATGGAAGATTTGGAGAACTGATGCTACTCAATCACAATGAGAGGGTGGAGAGTGGAAAGAGAACTTTTAGAATAACAAACAGGGGTCTGATCATAAAGAGCCTCACAGGCATATTAAAGAGTTTGGGCTTTATCCTAAGTGGCATGAAGAGGCAATAAAATATTTTCAGCAAGTGAATTAACATGATCAAATTTGAAGTTTGATGGAGATAAAATGGAATGAGTCAAAACTAGAAGCGAGAAGATCCATTAGGAGGCTGTTACAAATTGATAGTGCAGGGCCTCAGAAGAGACAAAAGCTGCCATAACATGGGAAGTGGCTTATTCCTGCATGCCTTCCATCCATTCACATGGAGACCAGGTTCTCCTATTGCTAACCAGATTAAGGCATTTATTCCAGCCCCTTCTCCAACTGTTTCCTTTAACTCAGATGCCCCCCATGCTTTGCCCTTAACCTGCCTAATCCTTATGAATTTTTTCCCACTTACAGTTTTCTTTCAATATTATTTTGTATTTGTTTCTTTATGCATTGTTGATGTCTTTAGAAGCCCTTCTTCCAGAAAACCATCCTGACAACCCAGCCACACCCTAGGCTAGAAGCCTCTCCAGTATGCTACCTTTGAAACATGTGCTCATTCTCTACACAGCATACATTATACAAGTGTACATATATTGATCTGTTTTAACAATAGATGAGTGCTATCCAATAAGACTCCCTGTAAAAACAAAGATACTTTATATCTTCCCTGACCAATATAGCAGCCTCCAGCTTTTAAACACTTGAAATGTGGCTAATGTGACTAAGGAACTAAATTTTTAATTGTATTTAATGTTAACTAATTTACATTTAGACTTACATAACCATATGTGGCTACCATACTAAACAACACATTATTAGGGTTTATAATCTGTAAACACAGACACTGTATTACCTTGCTTATCACTGAAACTCATGTATATAGAATAGAATAGCACTGGATATATAATAGGAATTTGATAAACATTTGTGAGTGAATTAATGATATACACAGGTTCAGAATACTAATAATATTCATTCATTCATTCATTCATTCAACAAACACTATCAAGCACCTACAAGGTGCCCAGTACTGTACTCGATGCCAGGGTTACAGATCAAGTCCCCTGCTTTTATGATACTTATACCTTAGTGGGGAAGGCAGAAAATAAATGTAAGCAACATAAAAACAGTTTCTGAGACAGAGGTGCCAAAAAAATAAAGCATGATAAAGGGATAGAGAGTGAAGGAGGGAATGTGCTGGTTTTCATGAGACTTTATCTCATTGATAGAATCTGCCAGAGCCCTGCTGCCCCAGCATACGGCATTCTAGCATAAACCAAATAAACTCATGACAAAAGTTAATGGAACAAACTTCAACAGAAGGTAAGATAATTGCTCGGAAATAAATTTTGCTTTCTGATCATCTTGTCATAAAAGCTTTCAAGTATGCATTTTTGTGGAAAGAAGGCAGTGGCAAAATTGACCCATGTTCTGTTTCAAAGCTATTAATGTGTCAAATAGCCCCTGAAGGCAAAGAATTTCTACAAACTTTGGGAGAAAACATCTTCTAAATTACTTAGTGTTACAGCATGTATCAAAACCAGCAGCCAATCAAAATCTCCACCTACAACATGTAACTTCTGTTTTGCAATTAAACTCACCCCACATTTACTGAGCGTCTCCCCAAGTGTGAGGGCTGCGCTAAACCCCAGGACAGAAACCCAGTGGTGCCTGGCTTCCAAGAGAAACCACACATTTAAAAAAAAATTTAATTAAAAAAAACAACAACAACAATGTGGTCAGAGCATGTCACACCATTTTTGTTCTTTTAGTTTTCATTTGGCTTCCTGTATGTTCTTTATCCCTGGTCAAAAAATCTCCAAAGATGCTGTGTTCTTTCCTAAGACCAAGATTATTTCATAATTTCTCATCCTGCTAAAATGAAATTTTCCTTAGCTACTGCATCAACTAACACCACTGAGATGACAAATCATGTAGCTGGGAAACATGTCAAAATCTAAAGTGCATTTTGCAGGCTGGGAGGAAAAATGTAAGGCTAATCATTTAACCAAGAGGAGATTCCCCGTAAGAATCATCTGGACTTTAAAAATATTTGCTCACCTTTCCTGTTTGTAAAAGTAAAGTGAAACTAGGCAGGATAGCACTCTGTAGGCTAAAAGTCCTGCATAGATGGTCACAGAACTAAAATGATGATAAAATGATGACTCTGCACTAGTTGACTGGTGCACAGGTTAAGCCAATATTTAAAGAAGAGAGTTGGAAATCTTAACCTCATGAAGACAAAACTTTGCTGAGATCATTTCTAGCCTGCTCCTTGGAAAAGATTAATATGCAAGCAAATAAATGCAGGTTCAAAGCCACCCACCTCACCTCTGAAAACCACCAATTAGAACTGGTCTAAACTTCAGCATCCACAGCCATTGGCCACATGCTTGCCTGTGAGGAGACAGGGAACAAACGTGCATGTGTATGTGTGCATGTGTGTGGACATGTGTGTACATATAAATATGTGTGCATATGTTATATATACACTGTCAGGTAGGAAGAAAGTTCACCTCTTTTGTTAATTTAGGATGATAAGTTTTTATGCAGGATAACATATGGCTTATCATTTACAGTGAAAGAAAAAATCTATTTGGCTGTACTGCCACTCTACTGAGAAGATTCCTGGATTTTCCAATGCTCTGCTTTCATCTCCCAAGTGTCAAAACCCCTACAGCTTCACCGTAATGCCATCGCCTGGGTCTATGCCATGGAATCATCTTTCTATGATTCAATTTCAATGCAGTGAATGTACCCGTCATCAGCTTGTATTTATTCCCAATACCCACTGAAAGCTCTAGACTCGGAAAATATGTCTGTGTAATTGAACCATTTCAAAATGTCCTCGTGATATTGTGTTACTACAAAGTCATGTTCCAGCTTTCAATGTTGTTTTTTCTTCAATAGTACAACAATACTTGGTTGGTATCTGCCTGCCTTTAAAAGAAAGGCAAACTCTGTTGTTTTCAAAATCCCTTTCTTAAAATTGTTCTGCAACACAGAGACAGACGTAGGAGAATTTAAAAAGCAAAAGTCTGGTTCAAATGCAAATCTAAATTCAAATGTAACTCTCACTTTGTGCTGGACTCCATATTGTTTGGTGTAATGGTCCCATTGTGGCCTTCCTAATGTTTGAGAAAATCATGTCCACGTAAATTCATTACATGTGCTCAGTGAAGATGGTTTAAAAATCCATTCTTTCTATTTAAATAGACAGATGCCAGGGCAGTTTTTCTTCTTTAGTTTTAAATTAATTCCATGCAAGTAAAAAATGTGGATTGAACTGGCAAAGTCAATGGACTTAGAGAATGCCACCAGGGTTTTGAAGGAAGGGTGGAGAGAGCCACGTTCACCCATGATGCATACCTGGTTGTTGTTTTTTGTAAGTTGTAACCCAATATTTCTATAGTTTCCAGTATACCCAAAGTCCAATGTAGTCTAAGACCAAGTTTCAAAACTCCTCACATTTCCCCAGTAAGTTTGTTATTACCATAGCTATGGATCTGTAAATATTCATTCTCTGACAATCAAGATCTGTCACAATAAAAAGAGAGATGAATCAGATGAAGAATGTCATATGCATTATATTAAAAATTAAAACTCCTCCTGTCTTGAACAGCAAACTAGAATCTATGTGATTTGCACAACAGCATAAGAGAATGGAGACCTCAGTGCATTAAAGAGTGAACATTATTGCAAAGGGAACAGCCACTCGAAGGGGCCTGCCACTGCAGGACCTGTGGTGCTGGAAAATGTGTGAGGGAGGCAAAAAAGGAGAGGGTAACATTTCCAATGTTCACTCGAGTTTGCTTTTGTCAGCCCCTCTGTGATCCCTCCCACACCCATGAAATAACTAAACGGGGATGGAAATATGAAGCAGGACAACAGGGTTACTGGTTTGCAAGCACAAAGGGGGTCAACCTAAAAATCAGCAGCCAAAGAAGACTTACGTGCTTCAGAAGCATGTGTGCAGGGAAGGACACAGAACATGTATGTGACTCATTCACTTGGCTCAGACCTCACACCTGTTTGTAGGCCATTAGCCATAAAAGCACCGTGACATTTTAAAAAGAAAAAAGAAAGAAAAAGTCTTTTTCAGTTTTCTCCTTCCCCTCCATTAACAACTGTCAATATTGGACCCCTCACACTATACACACACACAGGCAATATCACCTTCCCTAAAAGAGGCAATATTAGTTCTAACAGTGAAAAACGTCAAGTGCAAGTATTCACATCATGGATTGTCCTTTGTATTTGAAAGTATCACTCAAGAAATATCACTTGTTTCTAAGGCAGATTACTTGCAATGCCCTCATTCCCCACAGCTCCTTAATGCATGGCTTGCTAATATAGTTTAAAGTGTTAAGCTCCAAAAAGATAAGGCTAGTATGTATAGTGTAATTTACCTGTCAGAGGGCCAAGCCAGGGTCCTATACCTAAAGTCTCTTAATATAACTCTTCAGCCAAGAATCAAAAGCAAGCTCCCCATTTTCTGGTCACTTTCAATTGGTATCCAAAATCACAATTCAAGCAAAATTAAAATAAATAAAGGGATTTCTGTGGAATTGAATTTTGTAGCAGCATGAAATAGCATTTAATAAAACAGCCAACAGACAACAATGGCCTCTTTAAAATTAAAGCAAGATGACAACTTACAAACATGTGGGACTTATTTAGCATCTGTTATGAGATTGAAAAGCTCATCAAAATAGATTTTTCCCTCTCCTTCTACCTCCATTAGGATTTGTTTAGATTCTGCTCTACAAGAGACAGCACAATACGCTGAAAACAGAACTCGCTTCATACATCCAATCCTGTTTCTTTTCAATCTTTCCATCTTTCCTAGCTGCTCAAGCAGAAAGCTATACATTATCCATAATTTATTACTTCCTTCTACCACCTTATCCATCAATTAGCAAATCCTATTGATAATATTTCCCCAATCCATCTAACTCTCCCCACCTCCATTACAATCACATTGGTCTAAACCAGACTTGTCTGTTAGGACTTTTTACAATGATGGAAATGTGCTATCTCTGTACTGTCCAACCTGATAGACAACAGTCACATGTTTTCATTCATTCTAGTCAAGCACTTGAAATTCGCTAGGGCAACTGAAATATTTTTTTAATTTTTATGTTCATTAATTTGGGGGGCAAAAAACTTTTTTATTTATTGTCTAAAGTTTTATGTATGTCTCCTTTTCCTCCACTTGAACCACCCACCAGCCACTCCCACCCCAGGCAAGCCCCCACCTCCCCAGTGTCTGTGTCCATTGGTTATGCTAATATGCATGCGTACAAGTCCTTTGGTTGCTCTCTAACCCCCACTCCCTTCCATTTGTCTCTGGGTCTATTCTTGTTCATCAAATTATGTTGATCATTAAATCCCACATATGAGTGAGATCAAGTGATATTTATCTGTCTCCAACTGGCTTATTTCACTTAGCATAATGTTCTCCAGTTCCATCCATGCTGTTGCAAATAGTAAAAGTGCCTTCTTTTTTATAGTGGCGTAGTACTCCATTGTGTAGAGATTCTAAAGTTTTTTAATCCACTCATCTGCTGATGGGCACTTAGGTTGTTTCCAAATCTTGGCTACTGTAAATTGCATTGCTATGAACATAGGGTGCATATATCCTTTCTGATTGGTGTTTCTGGTATCTTAGGATACAATCTTAGAAGTGGGATTACTGCGTCAAATGGGAGTTCCATTTTTAACTTTTTGAGGCAACTCCATACTGCCCTCCACAGTAGCTGCACCAATCCGCATTCCCACCAGGAGTGCAGGAGGGTTCCTCCCCATCCTCACCAGCACTAGTCGTTTGTTGGTTTGTTGTTGATAGCCATTCTGACAGGTATGAGATGGTATCTCATTGTTGTTTTGATTTGCATCTCTCAGATGATTAGTGACTTTGAGCATGTTCTCATATCTCTCAGCCTTCCATATGTTCTCTTTCGAAAAGTGTCTATTTAGGTCCTTTGCCCATTTTTTGATTGGATCATTTATCTTCCTTTTGTTAAATTGTATGAGTTCTCTGTAACGTTTGGAGAATAAACCCTTAACTGAAATAGCATTGGCAAATATGTTCTGCCATGCAGTGGGCTTTCTTGTTGTTTTGTTGATGTTTCTTTGGCTGTACAGAAGCTTTTTATTTTGATGTATTCCCATTTGTTTATTTTCTCCTTAGTCTCCACTGCCCTAGTAGCTGTGTCTGTAAAGATACTGCTGCAACATATGTCTGCTATTTTGCTGCCTATGGAGTCTTGTAGGATTTTTATGGTTTCCCATCTTACATTTAAGCACTTTGGCCATTTTGAGTTTGTTTTTGTGTATGATGTAAGTTGGTGATCTAGTTTCACATTTTTGCATGTGTCTGACCAAATTTCCCAACACCGTTTATTGAAGAAACTATCTTGACTCCATTGTATGCTCTAGTCTCCTTTGTCAAATATTAATTGAGCATAATAGCTTGGGTCAATTTCTGGATTCTCTCTTCTGTTCCATTGGTCTATCTGTCTGTTCTTGTGCCAGTATCAGGCAGTTTTGAGAAGAGTGACTTTGTAGTATAGTTTGATATCTGGTATTGTGATCCCTCCAACTTTGTTCTTCTTTCTCAAGACTGCTGTGGCTATTCGGGGTCTTTTTTTATTCCAGATGAATTTTTGGAAAGTTTGTTCTAGATCTTTGTAGTATGCCTTTGGTATTTTAATGGGGATTGCAATGAATCTATAGATTGCTTTGGGTAGTATGAACATTTTAATGATGTTGATTCTACCAGTCCATGAACATAGTATGTTCTTCCATTTATTTATGTCTTCCTCTATCTCTTTTTTCAACATTCTGTAGTTTTCCAAGTACAGGTCTTTTACCTCCTTAGTTAAGTTTATTCCTAGGTATCTTAATTTTTTTGATGCAGTGGTAAAGGGGTTGTTGTTGGTTTTTTTTCATTTCTCTCTGTGAGTGCACTATTGGTGTATAAAAAGGCCATAGAGCCCTAGCCGGTTTTGCTCAGTGGATAGAGTGTCAGCCTGCAAACTGAAAGGTCCCAGGTTTGATTCAGGTCAAGGGCACATGCCCAGGTTGTGGGCTTGATCCCCAGTGGAGGACTTGCAGAAGGCAGCTGATCCATGATTCTCTCTCATCATGGATGTTTCTATCTGTCTCTTCCTTCCTCTCTGAAATCAATAAAAAATATATTTTTAAAAAAGGCCATAGATTTCTGGGTGTTAATTTTGTATCCTGCTACACTGCATAATTCATTTATTAGGTCTAGTAGTTTTTTGATGGAGTCTTTGGGGTTTTCTATATATAGTATCATGTCACCTGGGAATAAGGACAGTTTTATTTCTTCTTTTCCAATTTGGATGCCTTGTATTTCTTCTTCTTCTCTGATTGCTATGGCTAGCACTTCCAATACTATACGGAACAGGAGTGGTGAAAGTGGACATCCCTGTCTTATTCCATTTCTCAGGGGAAATGAGTTTAGGTTTTGTCCATTGAGTATGATGTTGGCTATAGGTCTGTCATATAAGGCTTTTATTATGTTAAGGTATGATCCCTCTATTTCCACTTTGCTGAGAGTTTTTATCAAGAAAGAATGTTGGATTTTGTCAAATGCTTTTTCTGCATCAATTGATATGATTATGTGATATTTGTCTCTCAATTTATGTGATGTATCACATTTATTGATTTGCGGATACTGTATCATCCTTGCATCCCCGGAATAAATTCCACTTGGTCATGGTGTAGGATCTTTCTAATGTAATGCTGAATCTGATTTGCTAGAATTTTTTTGAGGATTTTACCATCTATGTTCATCAAGGATAATGGCCTGTGGTTCTCTTTCTTTGTGGTATCTTTATCTGGTTTTGGAATTAGGGTAATGCTGGCTTCACAGAAAGAGAGTGGAAGTGTTGTTTCCTCTTGAATTTTTTGGAATAGTCTGAGGAGGATAGGTTTTAGTTCTTCTTTGAGTAGTTGGTAAAACTCCCCTATAAAGCCATCTGGACCAGGGCTTTTGTTTGCTGGAAGATTTGTTATTACTGCTTCAATTTCTTCAGTAGTTATTGGCCTATTCAGGTTTTTTGATTATTCCTGATTGAGTTTTGTGAACTTGTATTTTCCTAAGAATATATCCATTTCACGTAGGTTGTCCATTTTGTTGGAAAAAGAGTTGTTCATACTATTTTCTCATAATCCTTTGTATTTCTGTGGGATCGGTTGTTACTTCACCTCTTTCATTTCTGATTTTGCTTATTTGGGTCCTCTCTCTTTGCTCCTTGGTGAGCCTGGCTAGAGGTTCAGCAACCTTGTTTATCCTTTCAAAGAACCAGCTCTTCATTTTGTTGATCTTTTGGGTTTTTGTTTGTTTGTTTGTTTGGTGTCTATGTCATTCATTTCCACTCTGATCTTTATTATTTCCTTCCTTCTGCTTATGCTGGGCTTTTCTTGTTACTCACTTTCTAACTGTTTGAGTTGTAGGATTAGACAATTTATTACCATTCTTTCCTGTTTTTTTGAGGTAGGCCTGTAGAGCTATGAACTTCAAGACTGCTTTCACTGTGTCCCATAGATTTTGAATCTATGAAATACTAAAGGGACTACTGTAAAAACAAGAAATAGGAAGGGAAGAAGGAACACAGGCATTGAGTTTTCATTGTCATTTGTTGCCATGATGCTTTTTATTTCTTCTTTGATCTCTTTGGTAACCCAATCATTGTTTACTAGTAATAGCATGCTATTTAGCCTCCAAGTGCTTGATTTTTTTCATTGTTTTTATTGTAGTTGATTTCTAATTTTATGCCATTGTGATCTGAGAAGATACTTGATATGATTTCTTGAATTTAAAGAGACTTTGCCTGTGTCCCAATATGTGGTCTATCTTTGAAAATGGTCCATGTGCACTTGAGAAGAATATGTATTTTGTGGCTTTGGGGTGAAATGTTCTGAAGATGTCAATTAATCCCAACTGATCCAGTAAGTCATTTAGGATTAATGTTTCTTTGATGATTTTTTTGTTTAGAGGATTTATCCAATGGTGTTAATGGGGTATTAAAGTCCCCTACTATTACTGTATTGCTGTCAATCTCTCCCTTGATATCCTCCAGGAATTTTTTTATGTATTTTGGATGCTCCTGCATTGGGTACATATATGTTTACCAGAGTTATATCTTCTTGTTGAATTGCTCTCTTTAGTATTATGAAGTGACCTTCCTTATCTCTTGTTATTGCCTTTACCTTGAGGTCTAAATTGTCAGATGTAAGTATTGCTACCCCAGCTTTTTTTTCCCATTTCCATTAGCCTAAAAAACCATTTTCCATCCCTTCACCATTAGTCTGTGTGAGTCCTTTGTTCTGAGGTGGGTCTTCTGTAGACAGCAGATATATGGGTCATGTTTTCTTATCCACTCAGCTACCCTATGTCTTTTGATTGGGGCAAGTTATTATCAATAGATACTTGTTTGTTGTCATTTTTATTCTTTATGCCTGTGTTCCTTCTTCCCTTCCTATTTCTTCTTTTTACAGTAGTCCCTTTAGCATTTCTTGCATGGCTGGTTTGGTGGTAATAAACATCCTTAGTCCTTTTTTATCTGCGAAGCTCCTGATTTCATCCTCAACTTTGATTGCTAGCCTTGCTGCATACAGTATTCTTGAATTCAGACCCTTGCTTTGGATGATTTTGTATAGTTCATTCCATGGCCTGATGTGTTTCTGTTAAGAAATCAGTTGGTAGTCTGATAGGAGATCCCTTGTAGGTAGCTTTCTGTCTGTCTCTGGCAGCCTTTAAGATTCTTACTTTGTTGTTGGTACTTGCCAATTTAAATAAATGTATCTTGGTGTCGGTCTTTTGGAGTTCATCTTATTTGGGACTCTGTAAGCTTCTTGGACTTGTGTGAGTTTTTTCTTCTTCCCAATATCAGGGAAGTTTTCTGTCATTTCTTCAAACAGGTTTTCTATTCCTTGTGCAGCTTCCTCTTCTTCTGGGACCCTTATTATGTGGATGTTGTTTCATTTTGTATTGTCCCAAAGTTCTCTTAGGCTCTCCTGTTTTTCAAGTTTTGGTTTGTTTTTTGTTTTCCAGTTGCTGCTCTGCTTGGGTATTTTTTCCAACTTTGTCTTCCAGCTCACTGATGCAGTCCTCCACTTCTTCTTTTCTACTATTGATGCTTTCTATTGTGCTCTTTATTGCAGCAATGTCATTTTTCATTTCTTTTTGGTTCTTCTTCATTTCCTCTTGGTTCTTACAATATTGTTCAACTGGCTTTCCATCCTTCTCAGTGTCCTTATGACCATTGCTCTGAATTCTTTCTCTGACATATTGCTTGCCTCCATTTCATTTACTTCTTTTTCCAGTTATTTCTCTTTTTCCTTTGTATGGGGGCTGTTTCTTTGTCTCCCCCTGTTCACTCTTCTGAGGGTGTCTGGTTATGTACCTCTCTCTCTCCTGCGTTGACTTAAAGGCACAAAATACAACACAACAAGATACAGTGCACAGGGCACCAAACACAAATGTATTCATGATATCAATAACCCCAAATAAAGGTGACCACCAGAGAAAAGAGAATTAGGGGAGAGAAAGAGTGCAAAAATGATATTGAGAAAAGGAAAAAATGTGAAAGAAAAAAGGGGGGGAAATATATGTATATGAGGAGAAAACTCAAAAACAAAAACAGCTAATCCAAAAAAATGCAAACAACAAATACTCTGAGATGAATGCAAACAACTAATCCAAAAATGCAAACAACACCCAAACAAAAAACACCTAGCTGAATCTGAGGAGGCAAAGCTTTCTCTAGGCGATCTCTGATCTTTCCATCCACAGATTGCCTCACAAACTGTGTTTAATTGAGCAATTCTGGTGGATTTTGTTCGATTCAGCAGTTCCTTCTCTGCTCTGTGAGAAGGTGCAGAGCCCATCTGCATATTCAGCACCACTTTGTCTCCCCCTGGACAAACTTTTTAAGTGCCCATGGCTAGGGAGGCTGGAGTTTCAGTGTTCATGGGTTTGCAGCTAAGGCAGCTTATCCCTGGGCGATGTGGTCATAGGGTCCCGGAAAGTATCCGAGGTCTACCGGTGGAAGGTAAGGCTGGGCTTCTGATCACAGCTGCTCTCTCCTTCAAGATGGTGCAGTCTCTGCGGCAGAGATGGCCACCCTGGGAGAGATTTCAGCAGTAGTAGAGGCTGCCCAGCCAGGGGGACCTGGTCCGCCAGTCTCCAACAGTCCTGTGGAATATAGCTATCCCTCACTCACAAATACAGACACACCCTACACGTCCATACACTCTCCTTTAGCTCTCTTACTCATACACTATCTTGCAGCCTGCCATCCCGTCGGCCACCAGCTTGGATCCTTGGGCATAAAACTTTTTAATTACCCTTCCATATCCTATTTCTTGGGATATGCTGGGTTGGTACTTTCCCCCTCTTTCCACCCTGGCCTTATGCCATCTTGCTGCTCTTTTCTTCTTTTTCTCTTCTCATTCTCCTCTTACTCTATAAACTACTGCTTATATTTCACATTCTCATATAAAAATTTTTAACTAGCTCTTTTTTAAACACTTTTTAAAAAATTGTGGCAAAATATACATATAATATGTATCATTTTAATCATCTAAAGTGTACAGTTCATAATAAATTCACATTGTTATGCAACCAACCCCCAAAACTCTTCATCTTGCAAAACTGAAACTCTATACCAGGGGTCCTCAAACTTTTTAAACAGGAGGCCAGTTCACTGTTCCTCAGACCATTGGAGGGCCAGACTATAGTTTAAAAAAAAAAACTATGAACAAATTCCTATGCACATGCACATATCTTATTTTGAAATAAAAAAAAACAGGCAGCTTAAACACCTAGTGGGCCAGATAAATGTCCTCAGTAGGCTGCATGTGGCCTGCAGACCATAGTTTGAGGACCCCTGCACCCATTAGACAACTTCTCATTCCCACCACCCCCTAGACCCTGACAACCACCATTCTACTTTCTCTCTATATGAATTTAACTATTCTAGGTACTTCATAGAAATAGAATCATAGAGTATTTACCTTTTGTGTGACTGGTTATTTCAGTTAGCATAATGTCCTTTAGGTCCATCAATGTTATAGCATATGTCAAATATGTTAATTTTGAATTAAAATTAAATAGCCATTTAATGGTAGTGGCTGCCATGTTGGACAGCCAACTCTAAATTATCACCATCTTTCTCCTAGTCTTCCACACCTGAACTCTTTTGCCCCTAAAATCTATGGCCAACAAATCAGCCAAAATGATCTTTCAAACTATAAATCACAATATGCCCAATCAGTACACCACCCCAACACACACACTTAAAATGCTTCTATGACTTTTTTTTATATAGCACTTATAACTATCTGCAATAAACTTCCCTTAGTATTTCTTTCTTCACTCTCTGTTTTCTCCTCTAAAATATGAGCCCAATGGGAGCCAAAATTGAACATCACTGTATCCTTAGTAACTCAAACAGTACCTAGCACATAAATAGAAACTCAATAAATAATTGTTTATTGAATAAACAAATGAATTTGGAACAGACATTTGTCTTTGTATTTCATTTTACTTTCTTTTTTCATTGAGATATAACTGACGTATATCTCTGTTTGGGGTGTACAACATAATGATTAAATATATGTTCACAACAATAAGTCTAGTTAACATCAATCACCCAGCAGTTACGATTTTTTCTTGTGATGACATCTACTCTTAGCAACTTTCAAATACACAAGACAGTATTATTAACTATAGTCACCATGCTATCCATTACATCCCCAGAACTTATTTACCTTATAACTATAAGTTTGTACCTTTTGGCCTATGCACCTATCTTCTATTATTTTTGCTTTATAGCAATCCTCTAATAAAGGTGATTAGTAAATTCTTTACTAATATGGCCAAGTAAATTCTTTTAGTTTATGTAGCTAACATGCCAAAGGGTTGTTGTGAGACATGAATGCCCACTTACATGGTCCCCCTTTGATCAATGCAGAAATCTGAGAAGGAACTGACCAACATCAGAAATAGAGGTTATAGGCACTAGAACAGGTTCTCAAATCATTTTAGAAGCTTAGTAGTATCATACTCTAAATCAGACCTTTCAAAACAGTGTGTCCTTATTAAGTGACAGGTGTAACAAGGGTAATCTGGACACCTACACCCCATGGTCTGTTGACTGCATTCTCTATAAATATTATCTATTTAACTTTGTGTTCATAGAAATATCACCATTTTCTATGTATTTCAAGGTATAAAAGTGGTTGAGAAACACTGCTAACCCACTAAGCCCACCCCTCAATAACAGCATCAAATCCAGAAATCTCAAAATATCAAATATTTTGAAATCAGTTGCTTGTCTCAAACCACAGTGCAAGGGAGAAAGACAAAAGAACACCAGTTACAAATTTGACCTTAGTAATTTAAAGTGATCACTATTCCAAGCATCTTTCAGTGGAAACATTTCATTTTTTTTAACCCCACAAATAGTACAGCTGAGCTGACGGGAAGGAAAGGCCTTGGCTGGTGTAGTCAGTCTGTGCAGCATGCTATGGTGGCCAGACAGGGCCATGGGTTTGTCCCATATGACTGTTCTGTTGGAGACATAAAGGCCAGGAGGCAGCCCACATGGCCATGAAAGTGAGAAAATAAGTAAATATATTGAGGAATATAAGGACATCTCAAAAGGAGTTAGGAAGCAGTTGGAAGGGGCTGGCCAAATCTGGAACATTTTTGAACATCAAAATAAATATTGATAGAAATGGATTTTAACATATCAAAAAAAATCTATGACATAATGTATAAATAAATAATTGCTCACCTTTTTTTTACTGCTGAATGAAACTAAATTTAGAAGTGATGGAGTTAGAAAATATGGTAACTAAAAGCAGAAGGTAAAAGTTTGATGAGGAAAGGAAAATTAATAATCTGAAAGTCTTTCCATATCAAAAACATATTTGTCACTTATAAATTCCTGGATACAAAGTATTTATTAATTAATTTAAAGTGGAGAAACCATACACACACCATATCGATGCCTTGATTGATTGGATGCCTTGAGAAGAACACAGCATTGCATCTGAGGTATTCTAGCACAAAGTACACTGCCTCATCCTTAGCAACATGGACAATGGAAGTGGGGGAAGCTCTTTAAAAATGTCAACTAATCAAAGTAAAAAAAAAAAACAACAACAACAACAAAAACACACACAGAGGAACAATTCCTGACTAAAGGAGGTTAAAGAGACATGACAAACACAATGCATGTGTCTAGGTTGAATGCTAAAACTAAAAAGGAAGGAGAGAAATAGAGAAGAATTGCTTTTCTTTTCCTAGGCTATCTGCTAAAGTATTGGGACATTTGTTCAGTTATTCTAAAATGGTTCAGGGAAAAACATACATTTATGTAGAGATATAGATATATGTCAAAACTTGACATTTCTGAAGAACAGCAAGAAAGAATAAGGTAAATATAAAGTAAAATATTAAAATTTGGGGAATCTGAGTGCAGGACATATGGGAATTTTTTCTATATCTTACAACTTTTCTGTCAGTTCAAAATTGTTTTACATGTCTTAAGTTAAACCAAAAATATATAGGTAACAAATGAAAAAATAAATAAATTACTTTTTATCTGGCATGTTCTTAGAATCCTCAAGTATATGCAAAACACATGTATAATACAGGGCTCATAAATTAGTAGGAAAAAAATTTTAGCCCATTCTCCTTAGATGAATGAGTATATAAAGATCAATTCGTGACATAAGAAGCTTTGAAACTTCTCTAGATTTCATTGAGGCACCCGACCTGATTTTTTTTTCATAACCCTCCTTTGATATCAAAGAGTGTCTGAATAACGAAGTAACCACGCACAGAATGGAAAATCTAAGTCTTGCCTTCGGCTAACAAGTCATTACACCATGAGGGAAAGGTGCATGTAACATATGGAAATACCAAGAGGCAGAAATGATGGAGAAAAGCACTGCATTATACCAACAATGACAGAAAAAAAAAGAGTCCAACGCAATCGTGCTGATAGGTACCAAACAATCTGAAAAGGCTGTACCATCTGTCCTTAAACAGGAGAAGTTCGAGTGCTCAGAACCATCTCTAAGAGCTCTTGGAAGGACCCTAGAGGCAAATTTTCCAAGGTAAAGCAGAGGTCACTGGTTGTTTCTAGTTTCAAGAGTTAGATAAAAATCCAGAGTTCCTGTATCTCAGACCATCATATATCCAGCTTCCACGTAAAATAATTCTTTGGGGGCAAAGATGACCGGTCTGTACGGCAAACCCAAGAGGACTTTATGTCACATATTCTGGAGTCCAGGCTCCATCCTACATATAATTCTGGGAAGAATGTTGGGACCAGATCAGGTGCTTTTGGAAAGAACTGAAGAAGGGAGGGGACGAAGAAGCAGCAGTTTGGCTCTTCAGATGACGGAGTTGGAGTTTTGCCACAGGCCCAAAGGACCCTCTAGATGTTTCTGTGTCTGACCATACATGCTGCCCATGCCACCTCCAGTTCTCTCCCTCCAACCCTTTTCTTTACTCAGAGTCAGTGACATGAGGTGTGTGTCATTACTTTGCTAGCTCTAAGCTTTGTACAAAAACATAAACTATTATGGCTGAAAATTTCTCTAGACACTGCAGTAAAGTACACCTTTCTCCTTCTCTTCTTTGGTTGCAACTCCCAAACATAATATTATTCCATCTACTCAGCTTCTCCCACTATTCACTTATCTAAAAGACAAACACTCTTTACATCACATCCCTCACTGCTCAGTCATCCTGGAAAGCCTTACGCTGACCACCTTGGGACCTGGAAAATGGACAAGCAGACATGAGATGCTTAGAGTGGGCCCTTCCTTTCCCTTTATGTTTAACCTTTTTTTGGTGTGTGTGTGTGTGTGTGTGTGTGTGTGTGAATCACTTAACACTCATCACTTACAACCAACACAGCCAAAACTTTGCATAACTCCACCTACTGGAGTTTGCCAATGGTTTCAAGTCACAGTGTCTCTGTCTAATAATGTCAAGTACTTGCACAGAACACCAAAATTCAGTAAGCAAGTTTTTGGCCATGAGGGTCAAAGAACAGTGTTACTTTAAAAGAACAGAAGCATCACCCAGGCCAGGTCTGGGCAGCACCAAGTCCAGGAATGCACTGGCGATCTGAGTTTTAAAAATGAGGCATATGTTTTGTATCTTAACACATTGGCTTAGCAAGTGCATAAGTTTGAGACAAAAGACATATAATTCACTTTGCTGTCAGTAACAGGAAAATGATGCAGCATTCCATTTCTCAGACCAACGCATTCATTCACAAGGCAATACTAAACAGAAGAGGAATAATAGATGATGCCTCCACTCTGTTTATTTCAGGAGCTTTCAGGTTTACTCCTTTAACTGTTCCTTAGAGATCTAGGGAAAAGACACTTTTTAGGTAGGCAGAGCTTTTAAGAGAGAAATTAGTTTTTAAGAACTTATATCTCTCACACCTACTCTTCACAAGAGGAATCCTTTTGAGATTTATGAAGGTACTTTGAGATAATCTAGCCCCAATTTTTAATTTTAAAGATTAGGAAACCAAAAGACAAACAAAAGAAAGAATTTAACATCTGTGCTGCCTCTTCTTCCTCTCCGCTCCAGCACATCCCCACATACCAACGTTGGAGTGAGATGACTCAAGTTGTAGCCTTCTACATTGTGCCTTGGTCAAGTGGACCTCATGGGCGAGATAGATCACTATCATGGCTTCCAATGTTTACATTCCACAATTCACCAACCCTAGGTTAAAAGTCCATAAGCATGCCTCTCTCAAAGATATAACAAATCACTCCCCAAAAACAAAAATGTCAAATTTCTCTAATATCTCTCAAGCCTACTTACTGACTGATCCTTTTGGAGATAATCCTTATTTTCCTCTAGAACCTGGGCTCCATATTTGTCTCATGGCTGATCTCCTGGTTTCTTGATGAAAAAAGTTTGTTTTAATCAGCCTCTAACACACCGCAGGAATCTCTTGAACAACAGCTACTCACATGAGAACTCACTTCCCATGAATGTGAGCAAATAAGTTGGCTAGAGAAGCCAACCTAAAATTCCCTCAGGCTTTGGTCAATATTTTAAAACTCCATCTATGTTTCAAAGTTAAGGTTCTTGGTATTTTTAAATTTGCTTAAAATATTGCCAATCTTCTATATTTTCTGGTTATGTTTTTTACAATAGTGTTAAGGATACTTTATGAGGAGGGGCATTCCAGGTAGACTGATTACAAACTGGGAAACTTTGCATATTGAGACCTGTTCTCTATAAATTTCAGTTCCAATTTCACATGCTTATCAATGAACTTCTGCAGTGAACATCATATTCAATAGCTTATACACGTCTACAACAAACAGCCAGAAAAAGCCACCACAGTGAACTGCTGAACTCACAATTAGGAACCCACTAAAAGTGCCAAATGGCATTTATATCGAAACAAGGAAAGCTCCCATGATCATGCAGAATGAGCTCAGAGCAAACTATTTTCACTTAGTATCTTGTGCTCTGATACAACCCCACCATCCTGATCTTTCGCTCAACTCCTATAGGCCTCAACTCCCTAATCTGTAAAACAAAAGGGTGGACACCAAGGTGATCTCAGAGATTATTTCTACTCATAACCCATATGTTATCATGATTATTATGTCAAGTAATTACAAGCTTGCTAACAATGAATATGTTAATAATTTTTCATCTGGCAATCATACCAGTAACAACCTCAAAAAATGTATGAAAGTTTCTTATGAAGATGTTTTGTAGGATGTTGTGCAATGCACTGTTCTCTTCATAAGGATTCTGTGGGAAAATCATTGTCTTATGTCTCATTATTAGGAACAGCCCTGCTTCATTATTTAACCTTAAGGGGACTATGATTCACACTACTGATTATGTTTCCTTCCCTGCACTGACTGGAGGAAATCTCAGAATTCAGGCTCTTACTCATCTCTAATAAATGGCACAGGGTCTTATGATGTGCATTTTGGGTCCTAACTTAACCTTTTGTTTCATTCTACTTTCTCTTCTCTTTATTACTTAGTTTTTTTCATCCTTTCCTATTATTTATACCTTTGAAAAATGCTTTTAATTCTTTTGAAATAAAGGAGGTATTTCAAGCCATTTTCATTTACTGATTCAGTGTTGAATAGCAAAACTATTCCTTTGGTGACTTGCATTTTTCAAATACTGTCACTATACCAACACATAAGTGCATCCAAGTAACCACTTAATGCTCTCTTATACATAATTCTATGCCAAGATTTATATCACAATTGTCATTTTGAGTATCATTATCATTACTACAATATTTTTTAATCCTTATACCCCCATAGATCTTCAAAGTACAATTGTCCCTCAGTGTCCACAGGCAGTTCGTTCCAGGACCCATGTAGATAACAAAATCTGCAGATGCTCAAGTCCCTTATATAAAATGGCTTAAAACAATATCTGCAAATTCAAAGCACTGTTTTCAATCTGCAGTTGGTTAAATTTGCAGATAGGAAACCTATAGATAAAGAAGGCTGGCTATTTTTTTAGTGAGCCTTCACATTTGCTATCTCCTTTGATTTTTCTCAATAATCACACAAGACAGCTACAGCAGATATTATTATGACTATCTTCACATTTACAGATGAGAAAAATAAGGCTCAGAGAAGTTAAACAGCCTGCCTACATTGATGTAAATTCATAGGAAGGCATTGTTTTTCTCCAAGTTAGCATCTTTTCTTGTAAGTATAAAATTTTGTCTCTCATATAGTTAACTCTTTAAAATTTTGTCCTAAGATCTTACATGTTTTATTTAGCTGGTTTTCTAAGTAGTAGTATCAGCCTGCTAGTCAAAACGTATCAGAAGAAACCAAGATGGCAGCATAGGTAAACACCTGAAATTGCTGCCTCACACAACCACTTCAAAAATACAACTAAAAGACAAAACGGACATCATCCAGAACCACAGGAAGGCTGGCTGAGTGGAAATTCTACATTTGGAAGGAAAGAGAAAAGCACACTGAGACTAAGAGGAGGTGCAGAAATAAAGTGCAGAGGTAGGGAGGCATGCGTGGAAAGGGCTGGCAATTGAGGATGTGGTTGTCTTTTTTAATTGGGAGGGAGACACAAGCTCCTGACAGCTCTGAACTTCAGTTCTGGGCAAGTCTCTGGGGACCCAGACTCATACAGGGAGAAACTGGACTGTCAGGTATCGGGTAGAACTCAAGGGCGGCTTTCTCTCAGAGGTGCTTGCAGCGATTACCACAGGACACTGAGATTCCGGGTCTCTTAGGGAAGGGCTGAGGATCAGCCATAGCTGTTTGCTCTGCCCTGATGACTCCCTGAGACCTCACCCCACGCAATCTGTAAGCAGAGGCTTTTACATATAAATGGCCTGGCCTTTGCAATCTAAAATTACCTAACAAACTGCAGCTGGGTCAGAGAGACCCAGAACATCCAAAAGAAGGCCCAAGGCCCCACAGCAACTTGCACTGCTTCACAACTGGGCCTCATCTGGACACCTCCAAACCCCAAACAAAGAAGAGAAATCTGCAGATCTCTCTGTAGCTCCTGCTGGGTGAGGCTAAATTAGCACCTCCTTAGAGACCCAAGAGCCAATGTACCCAGTGGTCAGAGTGGGACCATCCAGAGTACAACTCCTCAGATCCATAAGGGACACACTCAGGGGGCAGACTCAGTGAGCACCAAAGTCCCACTGAAGCAAGTCTTGCCCCATAAGGGTGTCTCCGGCACAGAAGTTCTCCTACTGTAGACACAGCTGATTCTCACAACCAAGTGGCCTGGAGATTAGTTCCTCCCAGTGATACCAATGACAAGTAAGGCTTAACTACAAGACTGTGCACACCGCCCACAAAGGGGTGCACCAAGAGTGTCCACCTCAGGTAATTGGGGAGGCTGAGTCACTCAGCCTTATAGGACACCTAGCACAGAAAGCCACTCTATCAACACAGAGAAGCAGCCAAAATATAGAGACAAAGAAACAGGTCACAAATGACAGAAATTGAGAAAAGCAAACTACTGGATATAGAGTTCAAAACCACGGTTATAAGGTTTTTCAAGAATTTTCTAGAAACCACTGATAAATTTAGTGAGACCCTCAACAAATCTAGTGAGACCCTTGAGGATATGAAAAAGGACCAACTAGAAATTAAGCATACACTAACTAAAATAAAGAATATTATACAGAGATCCAACAGCAGACTAGAGGATTGCAAAAATCAAGTCGAAGATTTGAAATACAAAGTAGCAAAAAACACCCAACTGGAAAAGCAAAAAAGAAAAAAGAATCCAAAAATATGAAGATAGTGTAAGGAGCCTCTGGGACAACTTCAAGCATACCAACATCCGAATTATGGGAGTGCCAGAAGAAGAGAGAGAGCAAGATATTGAAAACATATTTGAAGAAATAATGACAGAAAACTTCCCCTACCTGGTGAAAGAAATAGATTTACAAGTCTAGGAAGCACAGAGAATTCCAAACAAAAGGAATCCAAAGAGAACCACATCAAGATACATCATAATAAATGCCAAGGGCAAAGGACAAAGAGAAAATCTTAAAAGCAGCAAGAAAAAAAGCAGTTACTACAAGGGAGCACCCATACGACTGTCAGCTGATTTCTCAATAGAAACTATGCAGGCCAGAAAGGAGTGGCAAGAAATATTCAAAGTGATGAATAGCAAGAACCTACAACCAAGATTACTTTGCCCAGCAAAGCTATCATTGAGAATTGAAGGTCAGATAAAGAGCTTCACAGATAAGAAAAAGCTAAAGGGGTTCATCACCACCAAACTAATATTATATGAAATGTTGAAAGATATCCTTTAATAAGAGGAAGAAGAAGAAAAAGGTAAAGATAAAAATTATGAACAAAAAATGGACATCTATCAACAAGTGAATCTAAAAATCAAGTGAATAAATAATCTGATGAACAGAATAAACTGGTAAATAGAATAGAATCAGAGGCATAGAAAGGGAGTAGAGACAATTCTTGGGGGGAAAGGGGTGTGGGGGTGTGGGAAGAGACTGGAGAAAAATCATACACCTATGGATGAGGACAGTGGGGGGGGGGGTAAGGGCAGAGGGGGGGATGGGAACTGGGTGGAGGCGAGCTATGGGGGGAAAAAAGAGGAACAACTGTAATAATCTGAACAATAAAGATTTAATTTTTAAAAACTATCAATTACTCTTCAGTAATGAACTTCAGCATGATGAGAACTAGACAGCCAAGACTCTGGAAAAATTTTTAACCATTAGAAAATGCATGAGTAACTTACTTCTTCCATTGGAATTCAATGATGGCATTAAAAAAAATTCATTCCTACAACCTAACAAGAAACATAAATGCTTTAATGTGGTCTGCTAAAGTAGTCACACAGAGTAAAGCTACCTCTTGAGTCACTAGGAACTACTTAAACCATTTAGAAGTAGAAGATGAACTTTAGACAAGGCAGGCTGAAGAGAAGATCTAACTAACTGTTTCTTGATGAGCTCACACTACGTCAACCACATCTGAGGGAAAGAGTCATGAAGTTCAAATCATATTAATTTCCAAGTCATTGACATTGCTAATGTATGAGAAAGTGAAATGCTGACAACTTGAACTCTTGAGACCTTGAATAAACCAGAGTCTATTCATCCTAGAGTCATGAATTTGGGAAGTAAGGGGAATACTGCATTTACAATTTCTCTCAGCTTTAATTTCTTCAGGAAAAATGAGGAAGGGGAAGGTCAAACAACAGTTCTAGCTCAGCATTCTATGATTGCATGAATACTTATTAGCACTATACCTGAAATGTTATTTTAATAACTGGCCAGAATTTTAAAATATATTTCTATTATGTGTGGGTAATGGGTAATGTTCCAACACATTTAAATCATTATTATGGAATGTGGACTATTTTCCTTTAATCAACTTCAAACATATACTGGTTTGAATTACTAATTTCTTCCCAAGAGACAATGTATTCACGTGTCTTTTCTCAATAGATTAAACATCGAATGTTCAAGTTAATATCATGACAGTAACAATGAACAGAAATAAGTTGGTCTCTTACTTGGTTGTATTTTTTTTCTTATTTACATATATATAGCCTGCATTCTCCCCACCTAATCTATTAACTATATGAAGACGGGACCATATATGCCTTTTCAACAACTACATGGTCAGTGCTTGGCATATCATCATTAGAATGAATATAGGTTGAAAAATAAAAAAATACCAACAGAAACAACTTACAATACTCAGAAAAATATTAGCTCTTCCTTGGAGAGGTTAAATGATGCTATGCCTGGACTCAAATTCTGTGTCACGGAATAGCTGTTTATATCTAAGGGGGAGTGGTACTAAATAACTAAGCAAGGAAAAGAATCTGCATAAATTCCTGCTTCTTTCAACTTTTTAGAATTGCTTCAAAGTAGTGAGGGTATTACGTGGAGAGCCAAGTCCCTTTTTTTTGCTACTCCTTATCTGTATGAACCTAGGCATGTTACTTCACTTTCCTGAACCTTGATTTCTTCCACTGTAAAATAGGGCAGAAGTGAAAGTATTTACCTCATGAAGTTGTTGAAGAGGACTAAAAAGAAATAGGTGCAAAGTGTCTGGCTTATCGCATGACCTCAATTAAGAGTGGCTATTATCAATTCATTAGTCTGAAGTAAATTTCTAGAATACGTTTCTATCTTAGTTTTAAAGGTAATCAGAATTAAGAGGAGTACAGTTGATCTTGGAGACAGATAAGGTGGATGAAATCTGGTGAGGATGAACATTAGGAGCATCTTTGAAAGAAAAAAAAAAAAGTCCTAGCACACAAGTAGGAAGCCTGAGGTGGGGAGAGGTCTGCAGAAGGCAAACACAACAGTTCTGCTCCTCTGGCTCTGCTGATGGGGAGTGGTGCAGAGTGGGCAGTAGCTCTGCAGCAGCTAGCAACCTTACCAAGCACCTATTTTTCTCTTTATCCTTCTCTCTGGTATTCCTCTCTGAAAAAGGTGGTCTTTCCTGGTCCCAGAAAGATAGGATTGAGTGTGCCAGACTCCCAAAGATGTTTCTGAGTCATTTTACATTACAAAGAAAAAAAGAAGTTGGGCCCACATAATAACGGTCTTGAGTGGCAGGTTGGGAAGAGCTTTTGAAGGTTTTAAAGCAGGACTTGTAGAGAAGGCAGAGACTCCAGGATTGATTGGCTTCTTTGGTATTGGGTCCCTGTCCTGACACAATGGCAAATATGGGGCAGATCAATCGAAGTTTTGGGCACAGAGAAAACTCATCATCCTATGTGAGTATCTTACTATGGACTAAAAGAGTGACTTGAATAAACCACTGAGATACTTATAAAAGCCAGTATCTCTAAGAATTAAGTACTGACTTACAGAAGACAAAAGTGATTTAAGAACTCTTTAATTTATAAGATCTTGCCATAAAGATATGCAGCTGATCTATCTGGGACTTCTACAATATCAAAAGGTTCTATGAAGACAGACACTCACACCTACCATCATGGGATGAAACCAAAGCGTGATGCCAGGTGAAAGCCAATGAGCCTGAACCACCTTTAAGAAGGAAAATAAAAGAGAAGTGATATTAATTCCATTGAAAACCAATACTGTCCAGGGCCACAGAACATCCCTTCATTTCCTAATTTCTGAGGGCTGCGCATGAACCTGAGGGTTGCAATGAACTTGAAGAACGCAGGCAAAGGGATGATGACATCAGAATGTATGTAAGTCATACCTGAATTAGATCACATAACTTCAAAAACATTATGGACCCCTCTATCAATTTTCCATACTCAAGCAAAGAGGATAATTCTCCCTGTGTTTAACAAGAAAAAAAAGGGCAGTGGGCAGAAGAATTACAGTTATAAAGTGACCAAAGCCTTATATTATCAGGGAACATAAATAAAATAAATTTTTGGAAAGACAAAAAGGTAAATGAGAAAGTAGTAAAGAGAAGTCTAAGGTGGCAAGAAAAGAAAAGAAAAGAAAATTGTTCTTTGGGAATAATAATTAATTTAATTTTTTATAAGCTGTGTTTTAAATCCCATGGGGACATTCTAGGCACAGGTGACAGTGAGCATGGGGTAGCAGGAAGGGCTGAGACAGAGATGATAACTGTCAATGCAGCTGTGACACACTGAGCTATGAGAGCACATGATTCCTCAGTGCAGCACTAAATTCTCATGTGTGCGGCCAAGGACCAAATTTCCACCAAAATAAATCTCAAACTATTCCCCTGTGAAGATCTACTTTGCAAATATAAGACTGTATTCATAATTAATTAAATATAATGTGTTACCTAAATGTCTGGTCTCACTAGATAACTACGGGCATGGAAAGGAATGTAGCATCGAATCCCAGGTATCTTTCTACAAAGTGCTGCTTAATCCCCATGTATGTGTGCATGCTTGTGCAAGCCTCTCAGCCTTCAGTCAAACACATCTTTGCTCTAAATAATCTGTGAACACAACAATATGAAGTGAATAATAATCAAAATGATGATGCTTCCCATCTACATATAGCCCAAATACAGAAATTGCTGGTGCCACCTATTGTTGAAAACACAGAACTGAATGTCTAGCTTAGGAGCTGACTTCCATATAGTGAAACCCTGCTCTGTTACTTATTGAACTACATAGTTCAAAATCTACCCACCAGAAGAGCTGAATAAACAAAGAGTCCATTCTACTTTAAAATAAAACAAATCTGCCATAGACATTAACAGCTCCTAATAATGAATGCTTTATAGAGTACAAAAATTTCTAGCAAGTTAACACTTTTAGTATAAGAGTCATCAGGCAGTTGTTTTTTACCTACTGATAGAGAAAGAGCTCCAAAGTAAACTGTAATGTGTGAAAAACAAGGATCAGAACAGTGTATAGCATGCATTACCATTTATTTTAAAAAGGGACTATGCCCATATATGCACAGAAGTTCTAAGGAAGGACACCCAGAACAGCAACCTTGGCGTGAGGAAGAGGCCTAAGGAATGAGATAGAACTGGAGAACTGCTTTTACTGAACACTTTGTGTGGAAAATTTTATCATGTGCATATATCTTTCAAAAGATTTTTAAGAATCATTTTAACTAAGTAAATAATTTCTAAAACAACAGTTGACACTAAACTATTGTAGCATAAAGAAAATTTTCAAGATACCTAACTTAGGCTGGTTACCATGACCAGTTACCAGAGTTCAGGATCTGAGCATAAGAGCACAAGCTACTGGAATGGCAGGAAAGTTAATGGGTCTTTTAACAGACTTTAAAGGAGGACTGGAGAAGTTGCTTACAGCACAATGATAGCCTTAAACCTAAAGTACTCAAGGTACATTTAAAAATACCCTGAAGCATGGACAATTTCTGGTTGTTCAGAATTTATTAAGATGTGAAAAAAAGAAAACATTTGAAGTTTTATTAACATTTGTTTTTTATAAAGCTCCAATATAACACCTTTACTACAATATGATTTCATATTTAAAAGAAAAAGAAGGGAAACTCTAAGAACTCATGAAGCTTTCTCAGCTATTTCATAACAAGGCACATGAAAGCCAAATGGAAGTTTACGCTTGAGTACACATCATATCAAATGTCACATCTCCTGAAAATTGGTTCTGGAGAATAATTTCTGTAAACTTACTTATTTCTTAATATCATTGTCCTTAACTTGAGATAATACTGACATTTGCACTGAAAGGGCAATCTTGAAATTTATTCTAAATATTGCCTAACCCAAGTAACACCAGGAAGAAAGTAAATCCCTTAATTTTTTTAAGCAATCTTGCAAAAGAAGGAAGAAAAGACAAGCAGACAGAAATTCAATAGTACCTCAGCATTTCTGAGGAGCTGACTTTAAAACAGGAAAACTAGCAAAGTAATGGTATAATTAAAATCATGTTAGCCCTGTAAGTCCGAGTTCCTAAATAGTTTCTGATCCCAATACATATTTTACACTTTAAAATTTAATTTTAAAAAGAAAATTGGTAAGATATTCTCAGTCTCTAAGGCAAGATAAATTTCCATTGATCAGAACAAACACAGAGATAAAGCAGACATGATCAAAGAAACACAGAACTCCCAAGCCAGAAACTGGCCGTGGCTGCAGAGAACTAGACTTTTGAAGAGTATGAGAGCTGGAAGTGCCACATGCAAGATGGAGGTGGAACCTGGCTTACTGTTAGAAGCCAGGGATTGAGAGAAGCTTCCTCGCTCCTCTATAAACACCCAAGTACCCACATTTACGAAAGGAAACTGGAAAAAATACCAGATGCCCACACTGCACAAGGCTCCAGCTTTATGAACTGCTATGGGCACAGAGGAGGGAAGAAGTCTTAGGAGAGAAACTGAGTCAGATTGCCTGCTTGCTCCATGAATCTTTGATATTCCCCAACTCATCATAGAGCAGTAATATATTAAGTATTATTATAATATTCAATTATAAACTAGGCCAGAGGCACCAGGTGAATACAACAGAAAACCACAAAAGCATTAGTCAAGAAGGTATAATGAGAAAGAAACAATTCAAAAAAGTGAAAATCACTCACATTCAAACAAATCCACAAATTAAAATTCCAAACATATCAAAGGACCTAATTCTAAGAAAGTCAAATCAACCATCAAGTTATAAACTTAGCCCAAATGAAATTAATTTCATAAAACAGTCAAAGAGTTTAAAATAAATAGGTTTAGGATGATTAATAAGATGAATAAAAGAGAAACATCTATTAAAAATAATAAGGTATTTTTAATATCCCTTAAAAATAAATGTAATGGGGGGATCACTGAGTGGAAAACATTGGGGAGAGTCTCCTAAAATATGTATACAGGGAAGATACTCACATGTGTACCACTGTTTATTTATTTATGAACGTTTAAAAAGCAGAATAAGAACAGGTATATATTAAAAAGAAACAATTAAAAATCCTGGAAGTAAAAGTATATTCATTGAACTAGGAATATTCAACAGATGATATAAAATCTGTATTTGGTTCATCCAAAGAAAATAGTGAATTAGAATAATAAGGAGGGGTTATTTTTTTGTAAATATATTTTATTGATTTTAGAGAGGAAGGGAGAGAAAGAGAGAGACAGAAACATCAGTGAGAGAGAATCATTGATTGGCTGCCTCCCACACACCCCCCACTGGAGATCGAGTCCACAACCCAGGCATGTGCCCTTGGCCAGAATCGAACCCGGGATCCTTCAGTCCGCAAGCTGATGCTCTATCCATTGAGCCAAACCAACTAGGGAAAGGAGGTGTTATTTTATTTCAGCTAGAAGGAAGCACAAGAGGGGGAGAAGATTTTTCTTCAAAATAAGTTAAATTAAGAAAGTCAAAGATAGATTGAGAGATTCCTTTACACGTCTAATAACAATTTCAGAAAAATATTAACAAAAGGAATTACAAAGATGGACTATTTGGAGAGCTCTCCCGTAACTGGAGAAAGAATTAAGTGCTTAGATATGAGCAGGATAAATAAAGACAACTTGAGATAAAAAATAAATAAAGAAAAACTCTTAAAAGAACTAGTTAGATGGTCAGCAAAGTCTAAAAAGCAATATTGAGGCCAAACACTGCTAAATTCTTCAAAATTCAAAGGGAAGTTACTGTCCATCTAGAAAGTTATGCCCAACTAAAATCAGTCAGGCAAAATAAAGACATTTTCAGATATTCAAAGATCAAGATTTTATCACTCAGAGACACTCATAGGAAGTACTATTAAATGGTATTCCAATTCACAGACCCTCATTGGAAATACTATTAAAATATATACTGTAAGTGAACCCAATGGAAGGCATGGGATTTAAATCTGGCATCTAAAAAGCTGATGAAGCCTTTATGGTGTCATCATGTTCCTGTTAAAGCCCTTTCCTCTGCTTTGCAATAGTTAGTTTTCACAAACAATACTTATTTTGAGTTATCAGAAATCAAGAAAAACAATTTTTATAAACCACTAGTTTTTTTAAAAAGATGTGTATGAACTTTTTTTACTTCACTGTTTTACAATGCAAAAATTTGTTTAAAAAATGAAATAAAGGAGTCTAACTTTAGCACTATACTAGGTTCCTGTACTCACTCTTACACTGTGTGACTTTGAGTGATTAGATAATTCTCTGAATCCCAATGTGTTAAATAACTAAAATATAAATAATAATTTCTAACTTACTGGCTTTTTGGGGAGGGTTAACATACAAGAAATTTTCTAACCATTATATCAAGACTAACAACAGGTACCACTATAACACAGTAGCTATCGCCATCATCATCTTCATCAATAGGGATTTCTAGAAGTACCCTAATGAAGATGAAATTGAAAGACCCAGAAAAGTCATCTAAAATTAAGAGACTACCTATGTTATTCCTATTGTCTTTCTCTCTCCTAAAATTTCTATTTACTAAGTCATGTTTAAACATTTGGCACTAAAATTTAAATAAGTGTTAGGTTAAAATTACCCAGGAAACTTTGGCCATCTCAGGAGACTGTTAATCCTAATATACCTCCAGTAGAATCAGTGTATAGACAAAATGTTTGTGTATTTAGACCAGTTTTTTTTTCTACTCTAGAAAATCATCAACAACTCTGTTCGCAAGACCACTACATGAAAGTAATACCTATATGAACAAAGAGGAAGAGCTCCAATGACCAACTGCCTAATTTGGTACCAATGATATGAACATATTGGCGAACCCTTTTTCAGAAATAAGAGTATCACCACATTATTTTCAATCTTTAAAGCTGGCAGATGAGGTGATTCCCTGATGCTCTTAGTTAACTACTGCTTCTCTGTAAAAATCTCCATTCAAACATCCAGAAATTACAGTTGTCCAAGCTGTTAGGCAACCATAGAAGCCCGATCTAGATTATTATCCAGTTCCCCTCAAAAAAGACAAGTACTTTATAGCAGGACTAACCCATCCTGCTAAGGTATTATCTCAGGCTTCCCGATCTTGAGGAGTCCAGAATTTCCTTCAACTTCCTCCAGCTTTGGCCAAGGGATTCTCTGTTCAAGGATAATGAAGTCTACAGGGTTTATGAGATATTTCAAGGAGTAGTTCCAAAGATGTCCATTCCAAGACGTGGTATAACTGCTGTAGTCTAGCTATACAAATCCTCATATCTTCAACTCTAAGACTTAAAGACTTCTGACTGAAGTGACTCACTTGACCCTCACATGGGTTTTCCTGCATTGTCAACGCTATTATTACTTCATGAGTCCTCCCGAAAGAAGTCTGTCTATAGGTTGCCTCCACCTTTTGTATTCCTTTCCACTTGTCACTAACCTAAACCACTTGCAGAAAACCACTTTGATGAGAGATTAGTTAGAATGTTAGTTCTCATAGGTCTAGCTCTCTCCCCACCCCGTTTTCCAACCATCAGAAGGTAATAGCACAAGCTTAGAATCTTGTCAACCATTAGAAGGTAGTAGCACAAATATAGAATCTGTGGATATCCTTGGTCAACCTTTTCTCCCTATCTCATCTATTCAGAAGCAGGAATTCTGGTATATAAGACATCACACCAGGGCATTTGAGGAGAGCCAGGATAATACAGTGGAATGAATATGGTTCAAGACATGCAGTCATTTTACCCCCTCATATTAACTATATCACCTACAAGATTTTAACCACTCTGGGTCTCAATTTCCTTGTTTGTCAAATCAAAATATAACAGGATATACTTCAATGTATTGTCATGCAGATTAAATGGCAACACATGTAACATGACTAGCACAGTGCTCAGTGAATACTAAATTAATTTTAAACTATTATGTTAATTATTTGTTTATTCTTCATATTGAGAGGTTAAGTGACTTGCTCAAGGTCACACGGCTCTCAAGAGACAAGAGACAGTGTCAAGATAGAATATACCGGTTGGTGTATCTGATATTAGAACTCACTGTCCAAACTATTAGGCACTACACATTTTGCCCCCTCACAAATACTCTGTAAAATTGGAAAAACTCAAAAACTTGCCACCCCATACATTCCCTGGCATCAGTTTCACCTGTTTCAATCAGGCATGGAAAGCTGCCCAACACTGAACTTAAAAAAAATGTAATTGGGGGGCGAGGGGGTCAATGAGTGGGAAAAGTTAGGGAAAGTCTCCTGAAATACGTGTACAGGGAGAAGATTCACACGTGTACCACTGCTTAGGACTCAAAATGAAACTTCTATCAGCTTCAGATTTCTAACAACTTGATCTTAGTGATTCAACCAGGCTGGAATTAAACTTAGAATGTTTCTTTTAGTGATTCAGTCCTTTTGGTAAGTGCCAAATAGAGCAGAATTATTCATTCGTCCCCCAGTTACTCGTACTAGCTTTAGACTAGCACCCTTTTTAATAGCCAACATGTCCTTTCTGTACTTCTTGGAATCAAGATCCTCTGTGAGTGTGAAGTGTGTGAGTGTGTCTGTGTGTGTGAGTGTGTAAAAAATGCACTCATCCAAGGCACTGAAGTATTCCCAAAGCTAGAAAAATCTGTCATCTTGGATGGAAACCAAGATCATTATCATTTAATCACTTTGCTGTACTTAAACATCAATAGTATCAGGGCTGTGTGCTGGTGAAAACTGATTAAAGAGAACCAAAAGAAAAGAAACAGAGGACTGGAGTCAAGCTTTCTCCGCAGAGAGCATCCTAGCATACTGATGAACTTCTTTTTCACATGGTGCCAAGTGACAGAGACAACAATCGCCGCTAAAGAGCAAAATAACTATGTAAAAGAGATTTTGAGTGTGGCTCAAGCTGCTTACTGATTAACGCTTCTGCACACAACACTCCGCACAAACCTGCGTAGTCATTGTTCCTAGTAAAACAAGCCTTTGTTGACAACTGCAGACAAATGATCCTTGCAGACCAAGTTCACTGTTCTCACACAGCTTAATAGTTGGAGCGCTGCTCCCAGCCACCGCCAGGAAAACTTGACGTGGTCGTCAAAAAAAAAAACCAGAAAGTAAGAAAGAAAAGAAAAAGAAAGAAAAAAGAAAAAGCCAGAAGAGGAAAAACCTTTTGTTATGAAGGTGAGGAGTCTGAATGACCTCATGCACTAAATATGTTTGTGGTTTACATCAGTATGTCTCTTTCACTTATTGAAGTTGTGAGTTTTTAAATAGTTCCTGCTCCAACCAAACAATTTATAACATTAAGAATTCCCACTTTTTAAAAAAGTATTTCCCTTTCCCACATGGTTTGGGATGTGAAAGACTGAATATTTGTTTGAACAGTTTTTTGTTACAGTATTTGCAAATATTGGCTGTAACAGTGAATTGTAGACACATAGCTCATTTTGAGAAAACCTGAGTGGAAAAAATATCTGAAATTTCAAGCAGACAGTCTAATTTCCACCACACGATTTAAAAAAATCCATTTCAGGGTTACTCTCAGTGACAAGTTTCCCACATCATTTCATTTACTCACAGATATTACTGAGACCCACTACACATGAGATTTTTAGATGCTATCATTTATAAGCCAATTTCAATGTATTAAATTGTATTTACTCCCCAATTTTTAGGCTCCAAAACTTTTACATAAAACAATGTAAACCTTAAAAAAAAAAAAAAAAGCCTTCCATCAGGGGCTATCTAAAATTTTCCACTGACAGGTACTTTTCTTTTTTCTGTCCATAGCAATTCATTAAAAATATTTTTTGAGACCAGGATTCCATTGGGAGGTGATTCAGCGTCACCTCAGGAGAGAATCTCTTCCAGTTGCATTAAATCCAGGAATCCGTCACACAATGTAACCTGGTTAGGCACACTCTTACTTCACCAGGTATAATTGAGGAAATATTTTAAAAAGCAATTTTGCAATAAGGATAAAAAGTCATCAGATGCTCATTTCTTTCACTCATCTTATTTAAAAACAATTTTAAGAAAATAATCCAAAATAATGGGGAAAGGAGCACTATGCACAAGGATGTTCATAGCGGGTTATTTGTAATAGCATAAACGTCCTCTGGAATAACATAAATATCTAATTAAAAGCATAGTTAAGTAAGTACAGTTTCTAGGCAGAATATTATATAATCATAAAAATTATAATAACATGAACTAACCACTCACGGCAACTTTAGGTTAACTGAGAAAAAATCAGAATACAAATTAGGTCTATACTATGAAAATATTTTTACATAAATATGCAAAACCAAACAACCTCAAGTCAGAGTCAGAAGAAATCTCCACTTCAGGCTCAGTAGTGAGCCTCAAGGCATGGCTAATAATCTAGATGAGGGATTTTTATCATTCTAGATTCATTACCCTTTAAAACCATGATCCAGCTATTTTACTGCAGCAATTTAACTACCAATTTTTACCTGAGATTTCATAAATGTAAATTTTTCAACATAATTTACAAAACTGTTGATTCTCATGACCTTGATTAACACTCTCGTACATAAGACATGCTTGTTGTTTTGTAATACTTTTTCCACTGTTTCACTTGAGATTAAGTTTAAATTGAGAGAATAACAACTGACAGGTTCATTTCTCTCTTCCTGTTTTTGGAAACACTGGAAGCATGCTTTCTTTTTTCCAGTCCTCTGCTACTTTAGTGCTTTATCCAGTTAGTGTGGTTTTAAATAATTTTCCCTTCCCAGAAGGTTTCCACGGGCAGGCTAAATCCCTCACATGTTCACTTTATTCTACGTTTGGCCAGTGACTGTCCAGATCTCATTCCTCAGAATTTCTACCTAAGAATGCTCTAGAACAAAAATTTTTCCCAGGAGTTTCATGTTGCCACCCTTTTTCCAGTGAGCACAATGTCAGGACTACGCTTTTGAGACCACTGGCTGAGAAAGTCACTGAGACACAGCCTATTTCATGTGAAGTTGACTCCCCACAGAGCTTCCTAAGAGACAACATGGAACAATGTGGCTAAAAGGAAAACCAAAAGGAGGGAGGTGTTCTCTTAGTAGACCCTCAAGTATTTACCTTCCCCCATCCTCAACATCTGCCCAGAATAGAACTGTCACAGAAGGACAGGGAATTGTTACTTTGCTGGTAAATAGTAATATAAATGTAAATTCACTTGTTTTGGTTTCAAAACAAGAGAGCCTACTCCTCTTCCCTCCCCCCCCATGAGAAACATTAATCACCACCCAACATTCTAATTTCCTTCCTGAAATATACCTAGACCTACAAGTTTACAATTTTACAAAAAAGAAAAGCAAGTACCAAACAGTACCCCACCCTGCAGTGCTAAAACCACTGTGGCTACCTGAACTCAGAAGGCCTCTATTTAGCTACCAAAGAAACCTTCACTGTTTATGGGCAGCATAATAGAAGTGCTACCAATTTTCTCGCAGTTACTGATAACAGGAAAATGAACAGTTTTCTGAACAAGTGTTCTCCCTGTGTGTTGCTCCTCGTGAGTCAGATACCACCTATCCACTGTACTGTGTGCCCCTTGACATCTTTCTACCAGAGTTGGCTTTCTTTAATTAAATGTGTAAGCAGTCATGTCCCAAAGCATTGTGAGTCAGACTTTCCCTGGGGTTCAGACTTTTAAAAGACCAGCAGAGAGATGGACTATTACTACTGTAACTATTGCAGCTGCAGCTGCTACTACTGTGAAGTCTTCTCCATGAGGAAGCCAGTTCAAAACAAATTACTAGATAGTTGTTCTCTCTAGCCACAGTAGGAACAGCTTTTACTATGTGCCTGGGAGAGATGAAGTTCTCATAGTCCCACAAGCAGACCCAGGTTGTGGGCTATCAGCTCTGTGCCATTCCTAGATACCTGGGAGCCAACTCTAGTACTTTAATCATTAATGAGAAAACATTTGTGCCAACCCTACAAATGGCAGTCATTGAGATCTTGGTATCAAGGGTGAGAACCACTACACTAGTGTTCTTTCTCTTTCCTTAAATTCAATATTTCAGAATGGCTGGGCTTTGGGAGCTATAGAGAATCTGATAAGGATTATACCCCATCCCTTGTTTTTCAGACAGCTTTACTAAGAGTGATCCATAGTTTTTATCCTATGGCTTTCTATTGCCTACTTCCCTTCTCTTTTTAAATTATATCTAGGATATTAAATAAGTTTCCACTTACTATAACAACAGCTGATTTAAGAGTATATGAAGATATGCCTAAGTGCAGTAGCAAGAAACTTGGGCAATGAGCATTGTTTACCATGATTGCTAGATTTCAGGAGCGTTAGCAATGGGCATCACGTATTTCCTAACTGAATCTAGCTCTTTTACAGTAAAAGGTGCTATCCCCCATCTCATCCATATGCATTATGCTATTCACTGTTTATTTTTGTTGTTGTTGTTGTTGATAATCCTCACCCGAGGATATTTTCCCATTGATTTATAGAGAGAGTGGAAGAGAGAGGGAAAGACAGAAAGAAACATCTGTGTGAGAAAAACACATGGACTGGTTGCCTCCTGCATGCCCCTGGCCAGGGCCTGGGCCAGGGAAGAGCCTACAACCAAGGTACGTGCCCTTGGCCGGAATCGAACCCAGGACCCTTTGGTCTGCAGGTCAATGCTCTATCCATTGAGCTAAATTGGCTAGGCCACTGTTTATTTTCTTTGACTTAATTTTTTCCATGCTGAACCATTTAACTTCTGCAACCATCTAACTTGATCTTTTTTTCAAATGCAATTGCCATTGGTAGATAAAATTATAATATATAAATGGTGGACATGTCTTTTATATTTCTTATGATTATTTCATCATCTAAAACATAATTTCAACCCTCTGTTCCTAAGATTTTTCCTTCAGAAAATACTTTAAAGCAGCAATAATCATAAAAAAGATTATTACAAGGTTGAAGTTATGCTTTAAGTTATGCTCAAGGTTTTCCCTGCAGAAAAAAAAAGTTTTAAAAAGCAATAATCACAAACAAGATAAGATAGTACTAATATCACATTAGTAGATACCTTTTATCTTCTTCATATAATCAGTATTATTATCTTATAATCTGAGTAAAGTAAAAATGTTAGAAAAGATTTAAAATTCAAGTTGAAACCCTAAAGGAAATACAACAACTATCTAAATAAATAACAGCCCTGACCAGTTTGGCTCAGTGGATAAAGCTTCGGCCTGCAGACTCAAGGGTCCCAGGTTCGATTCCGGTCAAGGGCATGTACCTTGGTTGCGGGCACATCCCCAGTTGGGAGCGTGCAGGAGGCAGCTGATCGATGTTTCTCTCTCATCGATGTTTCTAACTCTCTATCCCTCTCTCTTTCTCTCTGTAAAAAATCAATAAAATATATTT